>JBCAUJ010000011.1:7570201-7608730 GCA_038406275.1 Cataglyphis albicans
TATATATATATATATATATATATATATATATATATATATATATTTATATATATTTGTCTATATCTACGTTTTTTCTAAATATTTATGTATATTGTTAATGCTATTTAAAAAAAACGTATGTTGTTTTCCGTACGGAAAATAGGTATTGCGAGGAAACTGTTTAATTTTTCTGATAAATGTGAATTGATGTACATTGTATATATTATTTCATAATTTTTTTGAATGATATTTTTAGTGTTTGTTTTTTTATAGATCATCTCATGATATAATCGATTATTAATGATCAATGTAAACTTATTCGTGAGTGCATAAGTTTGATAGTTAATTTTAAAAATAATATAAATAATAATATATAGACATTTTTTAATATAAAAATGGCACAACAAAAATGTTTGACAATAGAGGGGTAAGCTTTTCAAGTCACCGCATTTGTAAAATTTAGATATATAAAAATATAAATACAATGATCGGATTATTGCAGATTTACGTTAGAAAATATGTTCGCAATGGAGCTAGGAAAGTACCAAGACATTGCCCAAGATATTGTGACACATGCCGTAAAGGAGCTTGCGATAGAAAGAAGCGTAAAAGAATTAGGGGAAGTATGGAAGTCTATGGAATTCAACGTCGTGAAACATTATAAAGGTATTATTTAGAAAAGAAACTTTTTATGTTCACAATTATTATATATTATTTTCTATAAGTACAAATAAAATATATATTATGATAACATAATATGAGGATGACTACAAATCTAAAGCGTAAATCAAATCCTACAATTGTTGATTACATTTATCAGGTACGGAAGATCGTGGCTTTATTCTTGGACCACTCGACGAATTGAATCTGATACTCGAGGACAACATGCTGACTGTGCACAGTATGGCGGCTTCGCAATTTATTGGACCGTTTCTGAGCACCGTTCAGAAATGGGAACGCACGATGCATACGATTTCCGAAGTTCTGGAGGTGTGGACGGAACTGCAGCGAAAGTGGTTATATCTCGAGGGCATCTTCGTGGGCGGCGATATCCGACTTCAGCTACCGGATGAAACAAAAAAATTTGATGACATTGATCAAGCCTTCAAGAAAATCATGATTGATACATCGAAGAGACGCAACGTCTTGGAATGTTGCACGATTTATGGTATTTACGAAATTTACGCATGTTCACACAAATTAATTAAACACTATATTTCAGGATCAACGTTTGAAGGAAAACGATTCGGATAAAAGTTATAGAGAACAAAGGGGGCTATCTAATAGTGACCTTGGATTTGATATTAAAGGTCATTTGAAGGTCAACTTCCATTTTTTAAATAAAAACCCCCTTTTTTTATTGCATATTCTTGTAGCTTATTTCAAGAGCTTTTCAAAATACTATAACAAAATATTTTTTTATTAAGAATTTTTTGAGTTATTCTGTATCTTAATCTGACATATTTTGGTATAAGATATAAAATATTTCGAAAATTATTTAATATTCGATAATTGTATCGTAATACTTTTATGTACAGAATAATGAGATAAATCAAATAGTGTACAGAAAATAATTCTTTTAAAAAAAAGTATGCAATTATTTGCAATATATTTTTTTATAACAATTATTTATTTTTTCTTTACATCATTTAATTTATCTTATATTCTGTACATAAAAGTATTACGATACAATTATCACTAAACACTAAATAATTTTCGAGATATTTTATATTTTATACTAAAATGTATCAGAATAAGATACAAAATAACTTAAAAAATTCTTAATGAAAAACTATTTTATTATAGTATTTTGAAAAGCTCTCGAGATAAGCTACAAGAATATGCAATAAAAAATAGTGATTTCTATTTAAAAAACGGAAGTTGACCTTCAAATGACTTTAAAAATGACCTTTAATGTCAAATCCAAGGTCACTATTAGATAGCCCCCTTTGTTCCCTACAACTTTTACCCGAGTCGTTTTTCTTCAAACGTTGATCTTGAAATGTTATGAGAGTGGAACTTTTAAAATCCTGAGACATCCTGTATATTAAATTAAATTAACTTAAATTAATTAAATTAATTAAATTAAATTAACATAAATTAAAAAAAATTAGATAGATTATGTACTAAACTTATATGTACTTATAACTGTGTTTAGGCCGAAAAGATGAATTTGAAGCTATGATAGCGGCTCTTGAGAAATGTCAAAAATCCCTTAGGGAATACCTGTGTAATAAACGCATTATATTTCCAAGATTCAACTTTATTAGCGACGATGAACTGCTGAGCATTCTTGGCAACAGTAATCCCGCTGTCATCCAGGAGCACGTTGGAAAAATGTTTGATAATCTCGATAAATTCAAACTAGTGCCTGATAACACAGACAGATTGATAGTGACGGCTCTTATATCTTGCGAGAGAGAAGTTATGGAATTTAGGAATCCCGTAGACACGGAAAATACCATTGAAGTCTGGATGGGTCTTGCTCTCGAGGAAATGAAGAAATCAAATCGATATTTGACAAAGAAAGCGGTCTACAATTACGGCAAGGTTTACGTTAAATTATTACACATTATTTTTATTTATTTGCACAGATTTTGTTCTTAGCAAAATATTATTCTGTTAAACATATTTATAATTATACAATTATTCTTTAATTTAATTTTTTAATATACTAAAAAAATTATATTTATATAGAAGAAATGTGATAATTCATTGAAAACTTTTAAAACTTCTTGATGAATTATATTATAATTTTTACAATTTTTTTAATAATAAAAACGTTAACTATATGATTATAAATGTAGATAAGAAAAGCAAGAACAAAGTGGATACTTGAGTTTCAAGGAATGATGGTTATCACGGCCAATCAGATATGGTGGACCGCAGAAGTCGAAAATGTTTTCGATAAGATATCCCAAGGGAATAAACGTGCTATGAAGGAGGTAATGTAAAAAATTTGTAAGTAAAATTTTTGTACGTTTGAACAAAAGAATATATTTCTTTTTTACGCATAGTATTTACAACAACTCAACGATCAATTAGACGAAGTGGTGACACTGATGGGCAGTGATATACTTACGAACAATGATAGAAAGAAGATTGACATGGTTCTAACTATCGACGTGCACATTCGTGACATTACCGAAATTTTTGTTAGGGACAGCATTATGGATCCCACAGAATTTGAATGGGAAAGCCAATTAAGGTAGTTTATCGTTTCGCAGTAAAATAATTGTAGTCCGGTCCACCATATATATTAAGATTTAAATAAAGATTATTAAAATTTAATATAAATATATGTTGTATTCTTTATTCATAAATAAAACATAATCAAAACATTATTTTTTACGTAATGATTTTGCTTAAATTATTCTTATTATATGTGCAGATTTTACTGGGTTCATGATCTGGACAATATCTGGGTGAACCAATGTACAGGCACTTTCGAATACGGTTACGAGTACATGGGCCTAAATGGCAGATTGGTTATTACACCTCTGACAGACAGGATATATCTCACGATTACGCAAGCTCTCTCGATGCACTTAGGCGGTGCTCCAGCGGGTATATAAAGCGCACTCACAATTGCGAATTTCTCGAGCATCAACCAAATATGATTATTCATTTATTCCAAACACAGTTAAATTTGTCGCAATAGAAAAAAATAAATTTAAAATCATGGTTAAAAAATACAGAAATAGAAAAAGGACAAATAAAACATCGCACAATTTTAACACAAGTTTAATATTTTTAAATTGCATTTCATGCATTTTTTAAATACATAATTTTATGTTAATAAGTATCTTAATTTTTATCTCTAAGGTCCTGCTGGAACCGGCAAGACTGAGACAGTCAAGGATTTAGCAAAAGCCCTGGGTCTCTTATGTATTGTTACTAATTGCGGAGAAGGAATGGATTATATCGCAATTGGCAAGACTCTAGGTGGTCTGGCTCAGTGCGGGGCATGGGGTTGCTTCGACGAATTCAATCGCATTGATAGCTCCGTCCTCTCAGTTATTTCGACCCAGTTGCAAACTATACGCTCGGCGCTACAAGTTAAAGCTCAAAGATTTACGGTACACTCACATGGATATTGTAAGCATGAAGTGCCGAAAATAATACAGACCTAAGTCGTAATTATAAAAGAATTGTTTGTAAGTTAGTGAAATAATTTTAAGAAAGAGAACCATTCTGAGAAACACTATTACACTAATATTATAAAATTACTCGAAAATAATTAAAGATATACAGGGTGTCCTAGACCAGCCGTACACCCCTTTTCTTTCGAAAACTAAGCATTTTAGAGAAAAACGTTTTGAACAAAAATTGTATGGTTTTGAGGGTAACATAAGGTGTCATTGGTTTGACCTTGAATGGCAAAGTCAAGTTAAAGTCAAGTCAAAGACACCTTTAATTTCTTAAATAAAATCCCTTATTTCTTATTGCATATTCTTATAGCTTATGTCAAGAGCTTTTCAAAACACTATAATAAAATATTTTTTTATTAAAAATTTTTTGAGTTATTTAGTATCTTAATCTGACATATTTTAGTATAAAATATAAAATATCTCGAAAATTATTTAGTGTTCGATAATTGTACCGTAATACTTTTATGTACAGAATAATAAGATGAATCAAATGGTGTAAAGAAAAAATAAATAATTGTTATAAAAAAATATATTGCAAATAATTTTTTTAAAAACAATTATTTTCTGTACACCATTTGATTTATCTTATTATTCTGTACATAAATATTACGATACAATTATCAAAAATTAAATAATTTTTAATATATTCTATATTTTATATTAAAATATGTGAGATTAAGATACAAAATAACTCAATAAATTCTTAATAAAAAAATATTTTTTTACTTTATTATAGTGTTTTGAAAAGTTTTCAAGATAAGCTATAAAAATAGGTATATATTTATAATTATATTAATTTCTTAATTTTTTATTATATTAATAAATATAAATTTTATTTCTATTACGTTTCTACTAAATATAAAACACAATGTTCTTTGAAAGTTTGAAGGCCAAGACATCATGCTAGACTCAAAGGTGGGAGTCTTCATCACCATGAATCCAGGATATGCTGGTCGTACAGAGTTGCCGGAATCTGTCAAGGCCCTCTTCAGACCGGTGGTCTGCATAGTGCCGGACAATGAACTGATTTGCCAAATCAAGCTTTTCAGTGTTGGTTTTCTGACAGCGAAGCAGCTCGCTAAGAAAATGACGGTCCTCTATAAGCTCGCGAGCGAACAGCTGAGCAAACAAACGCACTATGACTTCGGCTTGAGAGCTCTCAAATCCGTCCTCAACATGGCTGGCCAGTTGAAAAGAACTTTCAGTGATCTGCCCGAGAACATTGTGCTGATGAGAGCTCTCAGAGACATGAATTTACCTAAGTTCATATACGATGACGTGCCGCTATTTTTGGGTTTGATTAAGGATCTTTTTCCGGATTTGGATTGTCCCAGAGTACATTACCCTGCCTTTAACGATGCAGTTGAGACAAAACTGCAAGAGCACGGATACATCGTTTTACCTGAGCAAGTAAATACTCATTTCTATGTTTTTATGTTTGCCTATAATGTTTTACTATTACAATAAAGAAAGTACAATTTTTCTTAAATGCAGTTTTTTAAATTAATAAATTAAACTAATAATTGCAATTAGGTTGATAAAGTCATTCAGTTATACGAAGTGATGATGACCAGACATTCGACGATGCTTATTGGCCCTACCGGCGGTGGTAAGACGGTAGTAATCGAAACACTATGCAAGGCACAGACACATCTCGGTAAACCTACAAAACTGTATATTTTGAATCCCAAGGTAAATGACAATTAATTGTAACAATAATTAATTTTTGCTGTTTTTTTAAATCATCATGTTTCGCAAATTGATCAAGGCTTGCTCTGTCATTGAATTGTATGGAACGTTGGAGCCTATGACACGTGATTGGACGGACGGCCTCTTGAGCAATATCTTTCGTGAAATAAACCGACCTTTAGATTCCGGTAAGGATGAACGCAAATATATACTCTTTGACGGTGATGTCGATGCATTATGGATCGAAAACATGAATTCGGTTATGGATGACAACAAGCTGCTGACTCTGGCTAATCAAGAGAGAATCAAAATGCAGGATCATTGCAGTTTACTCTTCGAGGTAACTTAACGTAGATATCGACTGTGTTGCGAGATAATTTTAAGTTTGAAAAGGTTTATCCAGTAGCATGCACAATTATTTTTATGACTATTTTTATATAAAAACAATAGCTATGATTTTTAATTTAGTATAAAGTTAATTTTGAAATAAATTATTGCGAGAATAAAAAACTACATGATTTCTATTATTCTAAGTAACTATATATATTCTAAGTAACTATAATATAATTATTTTTATTAAATACATATAATAAATCTAAAAAAAAATAATTATATTATATCTAAACATTTTTATTTGGATAATTATTTGCTTTCTATGCTCAAGGTAGGCGACTTGCAATATGCTTCACCTGCGACAGTGTCGAGAGCAGGTATGGTTTACGTTGACCCAAAGAACCTAGGCTATCAACCATACATGGACAAATGGATACTAGGCAAGAGCAATGCAGACCAAGATTTTCTTCGAGGAATGTGCGAGAAATACGTGCACGGTTCGCTCAAGCTCATTATCGAAGGAATGTTAGGTCTTCAAGCGGTCGAACCGCTTCGGATGATCATACCACAAACTGACCTCAATATGGTAATTAGACTCGCTAATCGACTATTGATTAATCCGTCTTTACAGGCATTCACAATATATAAATCTTTTAGATTCGCAAAAAGCAAAGAAAGAATAAAACTTGTTTCAGGATTTACTGCTTATTATACATATCAATTTTTTTTATCCATTTAGATAATATGAATGGTATTTTTACTTCAATTTTTCAAGGTAATTCAATTCTGCTACATGTTTGATGGCTTGCTGTCGTTAAAAGACGAGTCAGCGGAAGTCGGCTATAAAAAGTCCACGGAAGAGGACATTCAAGAGGAAGAGGACAGTTCGCTGATGGCAAAAGAGGAACTTCTGGAGGCGATGTACGTTCAAGCATGTTATTGGTCATTTGGTGCATCAATTGTAGATAATGCGCGTTCCACATTTGATGAATACATAAAGAAGATTTATGGACTTATGCAAGTCCAAGATACATCTACCAAGATGGCAACCCTTAGTAAGTTCAATAAAAATTACGAAACAAAAATGATAAATGATAAATAAATTATTATATTTTGATCTATTTTTTTGGATACGTTCATTTTTTTCGTATTATCTTTCAAATTACAAAATAAATGTGCACGTTTGTATATATGTGTTTCACTAGGATATATACCCGTATCATTTCCAACTATGTACGATTATGTATTGGATGTCAAGAAAAAAGTTTGGATGGCGTGGAAATGGTTGGTACCGACATATCTTCATGATAGACAAAAAACCTTTTCGGATATCCTAGTGCAAACGATCGATACTCTACGTACCACATGGTTTGTGAATCTTATGAGCATTCTGCAGAGACCGGTATTATTGATCGGGGAAACTGGTACCTCCAAGACGGCTATTATTCATGAGTTTTTGAGAAACTTGCCCCTCGAGAAATACGTGAGTGAGGAAACAATGTTGAAAAAATAAATTTAACATTTTTATTTATATCGCACATTTTATTTAAATAATATAATATAATAATATTTTCCAATAAAATATCATATATATAAAGTACATAAGATATGTATGTATACGAATATAAAAATTTATTTATAATAATTGATTATATTTAACAACTTGATGCCAAGTAGGAGCAACTTCTAATTAACTTCTCGTCAAGAACCACTTCGCTGGATGTGCAAAACAATATTGAATCGGTAGTGGAAAAAAGATCGAGAGAAGTATTTGGACCACCGCCTGGAAAAAAATTAATCGTCTTCATTGACGACATGAACATGCCAATGGTGGATACTTATGGAACCCAACAACCTATCGCGCTCCTTAAATTGCTGTTCGAAAGAGGTGGCTTTTATGATCGCGGACGCGATTTAAATTGGAAATATATGAAAGACATTTGTGAGTATTTTCATAATGTCCCGAAAATAATATTGCTTTTTTTGCAATTTTGAGCAAATTTTTTTCGGCAATTTAATAAAATGTTTTTTTTTTTTTTCATTATTTTATTCCATACAGCACAGAACGTTGCAGCAACATTGTAACATTGTAGCAACATTGCAATAATGTTGCAATGTTGTTGCAATATTGCTGCAACGTTCTGTGTTGTATTAACAATTGATATTTTTACGATACGCTACGTAATTAATTATGCAACACGAACTATGTTAATATATCTTTTTACGTGATAGATTATTTAGCTGCCATGGGAGAACCCGGTGGAGGTAGGAACGAAGTCGATCCGCGATTTATCTCGATGTTCGCAGTTTATAACGTGACTATCCCATCAAGCGAGACTCTCAAATATATTTACACGAGTATTCTATCTGGTCACTTGCAAATATTTTCTGAGGAAATTCAATCTATCGCAAATGGACTCGTACAATTGATGTTAGAAATTTACGAGGTATGTATTTACGAGGTGCATACTACTTTGTACGCTGCTGTGCTTGCATTTGTGCATGCCAGAGAGCTCGATGTATTGAGCGCAGCAGGCTAGCTTGTATGATTTTTAAGTTCTTTCAGGTGCATTATTTCGTGCTTAATTTTTTGCATGCATCAATCAACGTGTCGGAAATATTTCATTCAAAACTATCTTCATTGTTGATGTGTCAAATAAATTTTGACATTTGTCAGAACATTAATATTGTACAATTAACTCCAAGATATAGTTTCGCTCAAGCCGTGAATCTTTTATAAATGTTTTATTTAACTTATCAAAGTCTATCAACCATACGTTCTATCAAGAAAACGTCAACTACGTTTAACCAACTTCGTTTGACATTTGATGTTTTCTTTGTTTGATGTCTTTATACAATGCTTATACAGCAAACTTATTTCGTGTGACGTCTTTATATAAGACTTCAAACAACAAATCAAGCAATGTACATTTTACAAATTAACATACAAACTAATCATATAGAAAAACGTACATCGTGTGACGCCAGCTTAATATTATATATGATATATATGGAGCATTATTTATGAAATGATCCACCTAAAGTTTTCTGATCATGTTGAAATTTATAAATTATAATTCTATCAAAAGTAAAATCGTTGCCCAAACGTTTTAGCCCGCAAACAGCGGGCTCTATTAAAAGAAGCTTGAATTATTATCATTTGGGCTGTCGTATCCAACTTTAAACGATAAATTTCAATAGACTACTCCGATTTTAAAGATAGTAATTTTGAAAGATCACGCTCTTTAATCTTATAAAATCATTTTTTTTAAGTCAAAACTTATTTAAGATTTTTAAAAAACAAATAAAAATCAATTTTTCTCAAACTTGGACATCTTTGTTATTTTTTTAAAAAATTAAAAAAAAATTAAAAATCTCTTTTAAAATAATATTGCTTCCAATCAGGCGTTATAACTTCTCCCATATATTAAATATATAAAATACTATTAAATTGCCACAAGCAATAAGACTGACCAAATCATCAGTCTACACTTGTAATAGCGTCCGAACTGCATTATGCTGACGCGCTCGGTCCTAAAACAGTCTATCTTGAAAACTAAGTCTGCCCATTTTAATCCTGGGTTCAATTTAAAGAGGAAAATTTCTCTTTCTTTTTAATGATTTTTTTCAAAAAAAATCAAAGATGTTCAAATTTGAGAAAAATTAATTTTTATTTTGTTTTTTGAAAATCTTAAATAAATTTTGATTTTTTAAGAAAAATGATTTTATAAGATTAAAGAGCTTAAAAAGATCTTTTAAAATCTACTTGTTTTTTAAAATGGGAGTAGTCCACTGGAACTTATCGGTGTTTGAAGTTGGACGCGACAGCCCAAATAAAAATTCAAGCTCTTGTTAATAGAGAGCTTGTTATTCGCGGACCAAAAAGTTTGAGCAACGATTTTACTTTTGACAAGATTACAATTTGTATAAATTTTAGAATAATCAGAAAATTTTGAAAATTTGGATAGATTCATTTCATAAATAATGCTATACAATATTTATTATATTTAATAAAATATCAACAACATGTTATTTAGGCAGTTAGAAAAGAGTTACTACCAACACCGTCCAAATTCCATTACATTTTCAACATGCGTGATCTTTCGAGAATCACGGCTGGACTTCTTCAGAGTCATCCTAACTTCTATCCAGGCGTAAAACAATTTGTTAGATTATGGAGAAACGAGGTCACCAGAGTCATGTGTGATCGTCTCATTAGCGTTCAAGTAATAAGCCTTATATTTTTTCTTTTCGTTGGTTAAAGCTTCATTTATAAATAATTTCGTCGTTCTAGGACGAGAATTTCGTCATCGATCAATTGATAAATAAAATACAAAATTATTGGGAATTAGAGCCAGAAGTGATTCAGTATAGCTTACGAGATCCGATGCTCTACGGAGATTTCAGAAACGCATGCAACGAGGATGAACCTAGATTTTATGAAGATTTGCTAGACTACGAAGCGGTTTACAATTTATTCCTGGAAGTTCGTTCTTTTGCTTTGAATTTAATCAATGTCTTTTTTGATTATTTTTTTGCATATATTACTTTATAATGCAATTCGCTGATTGCAACATTACGCATATAAAAACAGATCTTGAAAAACGCTATTTACAGATTTTCGATGAGTACAACGAGAGGATCAGGACCAAGCTACATATAGTCCTCTTTAACGACGCGCTTGAGCACCTTACCAGAGTGCATCGTGCACTTCGAATGCACCGTGGCCACGTGCTTGTCATTGGTACCGGTGGCAGCGGTAAGAAGTCTGTGATAAAGCTAGCATCCTTCGCTGCCAATTATCAGCTCTTCCAAATCGTCTTGAGTCGCGGATACAACGAAACGATTTTCCGCGAAGACATGAAGAACCTGTACAACATGGTCGGCGTAGAGAATAAAAGGGTCGTATTTATGTTTACCTCCGCTGACATTAAGAATGAAGGCTTTCTAGAGCTGGTAAACAACATGTTGGCGGCAAACTCCGTGCCGGCTCTCTTCAACGAGGAAGAAAGAGATGCGATTGTCTTTTCCTGCAGAGAAGCAGCGGCTAAAGCGGGCTTCGATATTTCAAAGTGATCTTAATTTCCTTTCATCTATTCTGGAATCTTCAATTCAATTTTTTAAAACTTAAGCGTAATTTATTCTCGATTCTAGAAAAAGCGTTTGGTCGTATTTCGTTAAGACGTGCATCACCAATTTGCGAATAGCGCTGGCAATGAGTCCATCGGGCGACGCTTTGCGGACACGATGCCGCAGTTATCCGGGCTTGATCAACAACACTACCATAGATTGGATGTTTCCGTGGCCGCAAGAGGCCTTGATCGCTGTCGCAAACGTTCTTCTCAGAGATGTAAGCGATCGCACATACAGGGTATCCTAGACCACCAGTATATCCCTTTTCTTTCAAAAACTAAGCATTTTAAAGAAAAACGTTTGAACAAAAATTGTATGGTTTTAAGGGGAACATAAGATGATGTTATTGGCTTGACCTTGGATGGCATCATTAAGGTCAAGTCAAGGACACCTTTAATTTCTTAAATGGAATCCTTTATTTTTTTTTGCATATTCTTATAGCTTATGTCGAGAGTTTTCCAAAACACTATAATAAAGTATTTTTTTATTAAGAATTTTTTGTGTGAAGGTTTTTGTATCTTAATCTGACATATTTCAGTATAAAATATAAAATATCTCGAAAATTATTTAGTGTTCGATAATTTTATCGTAATACTTTTATGTACAAATTAACAAGATGAATCAAATGGTGTAGAAAAAATAAATAATTGTTATAAAAAAATATATTGCAAATAATTGCATACCTTTTTTAAAAACAATTTCTGTACACCATTTGATTCATCTTATTCTGTATAAAAGTATTACAATAATTATCAAAACTAAATAATTTTCGAGATATTTTATATTTTATATTAAAATATGTCAGATTAAGATACAAAATAATTCAAAAAATTTATAATGAAAAAATACTTTATTATATAGTGTTTTGAAAAGCTCTCGAGATAAACTTCAAGAATACGCAAATGGGGGTTTCTATTTAAGAAATTAAAGGTATCCTTGACTTGACCTTAATGATGCCATCTAAGGTCAAACCAATGACACCATTTTATATTTCCCTTAAAACCATATAATTTTTGTTCAAAATGTTTTTCTCTAAAATGTTTAGTTTTTGAAAGAAAAAGGATGTACGAGTGGTCTAGGACATCCTGTATAAATGAAGAAACATTCAACGAAATGAAAAACTTTTTTTCAGAATCCGATTGTGCCGGAGGAACACAGAGAGATGATTGTAAATCACATTGTGTACGTACACACATCCGTATTGCAATACGTGGTGGATTTTGCGACAAAACTGAAAAGACGAAATTACGTCACGCCGAGGCATTTCCTAGATTTCATCAATACTTATCTCAAATTACTGACGGAGAAGAAGAACTTCATAAATTCTCACCGCATGCGTCTTTCTGGAGGTAGCTGCTTCATTTTATTACAAATTATTTTTCTCTCTTTATTTTATATGTATTATATCTCTTTATTTTATTATATATTTTTTCTTTAATAATGTAATCTAACAAATTTAATAAACTAAGTCTCTTTCAAGTTTAATCAAAGGAAATTATTTTTCATATTTCTTAAAATTAAAAAATTAAAAAAATACACAATTTTATATCGAATAGATTTTTCAATGAATATTTCTGTCAGGATTGCAAAAAATCGCTGAGGCTTCGGTGACTTTGATTGAACTGAACAAAATTCTGGCCGTGCAAAGGGTCAAAGTGGCTGACCAGACGAAGAATTGTGAGCGGTTACTCGCGACCATCGGCGAAAGTACGGATATGGCGATGGAGAAGAAAAGACTGAGCGAAGAGAAAAAGAAGGAAATCGAGGACAAGAAAAAGATAATCACCAAGGAGGAAACGGAGGCCAAGAAGGCATTAGCAGAGGCCCAACCGGCTCTTGATGCGGCTAGACTTGCATTGAACGAACTCGATAAAGCCGACATCACGGAGATAAGGTGATTATCATGCGGAATCAATTTAAAAATAAATAAAAAAAAACAAATATTCTTATACCAAGGTATTTAATAATGAATTGGAAAAGTTTGACGCGAGAAAGACTCTTAAGTAACAGAGACATGTACAATCGAACTTGAAACTTGCTAAAGAATTGACGATGGTAATTCAGATCTTTCGCCACTCCGCCCGAACCGGTGCAGATCGTTTCGGAATGCGTCGCGATGCTTCGTGGGGTCAAGGATGTATCCTGGAAAACAGCGAAGGGGATGATGAGTGATCCGGGATTCTTGAGAAGCTTGCAGGAGATGAACGTCGACCAGATCACTCTGAAACAACAGCAAGCGGTACGGACGCACTTGAAGAAGACGGACAAGCTAGATCAAATGCAGATCATCAGTAAAGCGGGATATGGCTTATATAAATTTGTTCTTGCCGTTTTGGATTATTGCTCCGTTTATAAAGAGGTACTCATCTAATTTCGTAAGCTTTAATCGATTTAATTTCTTAAAACGTTGATTTAATTCTGATCTTTTCTCTTATTCGTCGTCATTGAATGGTTCATCTTTTATATACATATATATATATATATATATATATTATAAGTTCTAATTTTTTAAATTTTAGACATTCTGACGCTAATAAATTTTAATCCATTGTTTTAGGTAAAACCAAAGATGGATAGAGTCCAGATACTCGAAACAGAATCCGAGAAAACCAGACGTGCATTAGAAAAGGAAGAACGAGAGTTAACACGATTAGAGAAAACGATTGAGGAACTGAATGCGAAATATGACATAGCGATGACTAAGCGACAGAAACTACAGGACGAAACAGACCTGCTGCAACGACGATTGTTGGCCGCTGATAAGCTCATCTCCGGACTGTCTTCCGAGAATGAACGTTGGCAGAAGGATCTAGCGGTTCTGCACGATGATATGGAGAAGATAACGGGAAACTGCTTGTTCGGAGCGGCATTTCTCGCTTATAGCGGCCCGTTTTCCTACGAATTCAGAAATGAAATGTACAGCGATTGGCAGAAGAGCATCTTGGAGAAAGATCTACCTTTGTCAAAGCCCTTTAAGCTCGAGACTCAATTGAGCGACGACGTTGAAATCAGCACGTAAATAAAAGAGAATTTATTTGTGAAGTAAATGCATCTACATTAATTAAAGAACATATTATTAATTTAGTCTTATTATTTAATCAAGTTATCATCATATACATTAACGTGGATCAAAATTAAAATTTTAGAAATACTATTAAACTTCAAATTAACAATATAAAAGAAGAATAATAATATTGTTCGTTGATGTAGTTACTTTATTTTATTTAATAGATATATATTTGCGTATAAACTTTAGCTGAAAAAAATCGCGTGATGAATGTTGCGTCTTTCTAATATTTAATGCAAATTGAAGATGGAACTCGGAAGGTCTTCCACCAGACGAATTGTCTGTACAAAACGGCATATTGACCATGAAAGCATCCAGATTTCCGTTTTGCATCGATCCACAGCAACAAGCGCTGAATTGGATCAAGAAGAAAGAGGAGAAGAAGAATTTAAAAATCATTTCCTTCATGGACGCGGACTTCTTGAAGCAAGTGGAACTGGCGATCAAATATGGTTCACCAGTACTTCTTCAGGTTGTTGACCAGGAGATTGATCCCATCTTGGATAACGTCTTATCAAAAAATATTCAAAGTACGACATTAAAAAGAATAATCGCAATTTACAGAAAGTGATTTGATTTTATTCAATTAAATTTGTTTTTTGTTGCAGCCGCTGCAGGACGAACTTTTGTCATTATCGGTGATAAGGAGGTCGATTATGATCCAAGATTTCGTATGTATTTAACAACCAAAATGACCAATCCAATGTTGGATCCCGCCTTGTATGCCAAAGCAGTTGTTATCAATTATATGGTTACCACAGCAGTGAGTTAAATTTAATTTAATTAATTATGCAACATTTATGTTATTAATATTAGTTAATAATTATATTATAACTACATATTTGTGTTGTAATTATATTATAATTTTGTATTAAATTCAGAGATAAAATAGAATATAGTTCTATAGCTTTTAAAAGATTATCGGTATTCCAATATCAAATTTTATACAATAAAATCTTTAAAGACACATCTCTTTAGGGTTTAGAGAACCAACTTTTATCAGTCGTTGTGAGGACCGAAAGACCAGACATCGAAGAACAACGGGAAACGTTGATCCTGGAAACGAGCGAGAACAAAAATTTGGTGCAACAATTGGAGGACAGTCTCCTGCGCGAAATCGCCGCGGATCAAGGTAGCATGGTGGACAACATCGATCTGATCGAGACTCTGGATAACATCAAGTCCAGAGCCAATGAAGTGATGACGAAGCTATTCCTTGCGGAAGTCACTTCGGCCGATATAGACAAACTTCGTGAAGGTTATCGTCCGGTGGCGGAACGAGGCGCTATTCTGTTCTCCGTGCTGGCCGATATGGCTACCGTGAACACCATGTATCAGTATTCTCTGATCAGCTACGTCGAAGTGTTTATCCACTCGCTTAAGAGATCGCTACCGGATCCAGTGCTCGTCAAGCGATTGCAGAATATTATTCCGACATTGACAAAGAATGTTTATGATTACGGCTGTATTGGCATCTTTGAGCGCCACAAACTGCTCTTTTCTTTGCAAATTTGTATAAAAATACAAAAAAGTGTAGGCAACATAAACCAGAAGCAGCTAGATTTCTTCATTAAAGGTAGCATGGTTTTGGAGAAATCACCTCAAGTGAATCCCACCAGATGGCTGCCACAATCGGGCTGGGAGGACATTCTCAAGCTAGCGAGCGATTTTCCGGACAAATTTGAACAGCTTCCAGAAGAGCTGCGAGATTACGAGAACGAATGGAAACATGTAAACATTCCAAATGGCATTTATCCAAACAATTTAATCTTATTTTGCAGCTAAATAATAAGAATTAATCATTATTATATACAAACAGAATCTTTTATTAAAAAATGCAATATCATAAAAATATTTAATGTATTTTTAAAATTTAAAAAACACAAGAAAGTTTGAATAATTATCTTTTTTAATTCAAACAAAAATTTTGCACTAAATAAAAATCCTCTTGAAATATGTGATAATTAATAGACTAATTGATATTCGATTTAGTGGTACGATTCGGATGCGCCGGAATCGGACGGACTGCCGTCCGATTATAGTAAGCGATTGACGCCCTTCGAAAAACTAATGCTGGTACGCTGCTTTCGCGTGGATCGCGTTTACTGCGGCATCATCAATTACGTTACCGATATCATGGGTGAACAATATATCACGCCACCACATATGAGCTACGATATGATTTACGAGGAGAGTGCGCCCACCATGCCCGTGGTTTTCCTCTTGAGCCCAGGCTCGGATCCTACTTTGGAGCTGATGAAGCTGGCCGATCGTTATGGCTGCGGCGGTGGAAAGTTCAAATATCTCTCGCTTGGTCAAGGTCAAAATAAGGTAGAGAATAACACATGTGATGTAATCTGATTTTTGAGATTTATTAATTAATTCTACAACAGTGTCTTACAAAAAGTTATTTTTATATAAAAGCATCTTTTTTATATAACAGATTGCGATGGAATTGTTGGATGTAGCGATAGCAAGAGGTCAGTGGTTGATGCTTCAGAATTGTCACTTACTGTTATCTTTCACAAAAGATCTAGAAAAGATTGTAGAGAACATAGGAAAGCCTCATCCTGATTTTCGCTTGTGGCTTACCACGGAACCAATTCCCAGTTTTCCAATTGGAATACTGCAACAATCACTAAAAGGTATAATAAAATGTACTTTGTCGTTAAACATCGTATTCTAGAACGAATAGTTTGCAGTGGTAACGGAACCACCGAGCGGATTGAAGCTAAACTTACAGAACACATACATCAACATGCGACCACAGGTTTTGGAAAGTTGTTCCCATCCTCTTTACAAGCACCTAATTTACGTTCTAACTTTCTATCACGCGGTTATTCAGGTAAATTTGAGATAATATATTTAATTAATAATTAATAGAATTTTTATTAAAAAAAAAAAAAACGAAAACAAAACGTATCATAGGAGAGAAGAAGATACGGCAAAATTGGATGGAATATTAAATATGATTTCAACGAATCAGATTTTAACGTGTGTACTATCATCCTGGATACTTATTTGACAAAAGCACTAGCAACAAAGGAATCTAACGTACCTTGGAACAGTCTCAAGTATCTAATTGGAGAAGTAAGTTCGCGATCTCTTATTAAATCTCTTATTAAAAATCTTTTCCAATTCTTACATTCTTCTATTACTGTCATTTTTTTACTACTATTATTGCCAAAACATCTCTAAATAAATTTACACTATTTATCGTCTTTTCAATTTAAAAATGATTTAGGTAATGTACGGTGGAAGAGTGATAGATAGCTACGACCGTCGCGTCGCTTACACGTATATGGATGAGTATTTTGGTGATTTTCTGTTTGATGAATTTCAACCGTTCTACTTTTATAAGAATGCTGTCAAGTACGTGATACCACCGGAAGGAGATCGCGATAATTATTTACAATTCATCGAGGAGCTTCCTCTCGTCAATACTCCCGAAGTATTTGGATTGCATCCGAACGCCGAGATTGGATACTTTACGCATGCAGTTAAAGGAATATGGAGGCATCTCATTGAACTTCAGCCACAAATCGGTGCGGATACATCATTTTTCCTTGGTTTACATTATGTGTCTGCAATATATTAACATTATAATCGTTTATTATTATTATTATCATTACTATTATCACTCATATTCTCACTATTATTATTATTACTATTATTATTACGATTATTATCATAATATTGAGCGTAAGATAAAAATAGTAAAAGGATATTTAATCACACGTGATTCTATCAAATTGAAAACAAATTATATATTTTTATTTATATTACTTTGTCTATAAAATTTATACTCCGTCCAGCAAAAGAATAATCACGGTCTGCGCATAGGCGGATAAAGTGGGGAGAGCAAACTATTCAGTATATGTAAATATGGTACGTTTAGGCTATATATAATTATAATTTCAATATGATATAAAAAATCAAAATTGTTGTAATATATTTAAATTGCACGGCAGAATGGTATGATTTACGAGATAATTAATAAAAATAACATATTTTTATTAGAGATCGTTCATATTATGGAAAATTTTAGATTTTAGGGGCTTTGTGAACATTTTACTAACAGTAAACAAAAACAAAGCAATATGGCGATAAAGAGAAACTTTCTATGGGCGGAAACCTGCCCAAAACAGACAAATTTTTGATCCGTGGTTATTCTCTCGCTGGACAGAATATACATATATTTCAAAATAAATATCAATCTTTTTTTATTTTTGTAACTAACGACTGTTTGTAGCTCGCTTGGATAAAAAGAGTAAGTCCTACATTAAAAAGCACATTGCATTTTTCAAGAAATCATAATAATATGCCATGTGTTAAATTTTCAGCGGTAACCGTTATCGGTATCAGCAAAGATGAATTCATCGATAACATAGCAAAAGAAATTTTGGTCAAGATACCTGAGGTATACGATATTATCAAAGTCAAGAAAAATTTCGGCGTGGCTGTAACACCGACTGTAATTGTTTTGTTTCAAGAATTGGAAAGATTCAACAAATTAATAAAAACAATAACGAGGACATTGAATCAGTTAAGAAAGGTCGCGAATAAATCTTCAAGATTTGATAATCTATCATAAACCTAAATAGAGGAGACCGAGGTTAGGCCAATTTTTCAATATTTGATTTTTAATGAAACACACAAAAGAAATATCGATGTAGCGATTATTGTTTGATGTTTTCGGTAAGACATATATTTGACTATCGGATTAAATTTTTAAAGTTATCTTAACTTGATAGTAATTAATATATTTGAATATTTTTCTTATATCTTCCACGCTGATCAAACAACCCTATGATCAGGGTTGGTTAACTTACAGTAGAGGGCAAATAGAATATGGGATGCAATCAATTGGGAATATATTATTTGCAGTTTAACCCAATGATAATAAAATAGCATAATATTAGGGAAGTTTTATTATAAAATATTAGTTATTTCCGATGATATAGGTCATATTTGAAAATTAAATGTCAATTATATGAATAAATTATACAAATTCTCTAACAAATAAGAGATAAATCGATATTCATAATAAAAAATAACAAAATAATCTTCTTTTTAAATAGTAGTTTTATATTTTCCCTTATAACAAATAAGTTTAATCAATATAGCTAATACCTCGTGGTTAGTCAACATGCTCCAAATAGCTATTTTTATTTTAATCCTTTATCTAGCTTTTGAATATTTATGAATCTAAATAAAAATGGCCCTAATCACTTGTCTAATAAACAAAATATAAAATAGTGCTATGACATTAATTTTTTTTATAGCTACATGAAAAAACAAAAACAAAACTCAAAAACAAAAAATATTAGAAAAAAAAATATTTATTTATGTAATCAATTTTTTGACATACTTTTATAATTTTTTGACTGACCACCACATTTATAATTGAAGAAGGAAGTATGCTTGCTTCTACGGTGAATTTTAACGCTATCAGGCGTATCCATGCAAAAATTATTGAATTGATTACCTATGGGATTACCTGGTCTCCCCTATGTAGCAATATGTCTGACAAAATATTTTCACTATTTACTCTTATAAATGCCATTTTATTATTGTATTTTTTTTTTAGATTTATATATTAAAGAAAAAGACAATTCTTAAATTTTTTGCTAAATTGTTATATTTTTCTTGTTCTCTTTTTATGATATAATATGACTAACTTTTTCCTCTAGCTTTGGGTATACTGAATCTATCGTGCAATTTGGCAAAAAAATGCTTCATCTTCAATTTTAGGCCATCATGGGTGAAATCGGAATGGACACGACGCTAGAAAATATTTCCATGGCGCTTTATAATGGCAATCTGCCCAAGGAATGGGCCAAATTCGCACCGGACACACAGAAAAATCTTGCGGGTTGGATGGACCACTTTCAAAAAAGAATAGACCAATACACTATTTGGGTAAGAGATTGAGCGCGCAGATTATTGCAATCTTATTCGATTCATTCTATTTTGATTAATGATACTTTCTTTCATTTTTGTCAGTCTGGTGCGAACGAGCCAGTAGTACTTTGGTTATCTGGATTACACGTGCCGGAAACTTACCTGGCGGCTTTGATTCAGATAGCTTGTCGCAAGAACAACTGGCCTCTCGATCGTTCTGCCATTTACACGACAGTGACGAGATTCTCCAAGCCTGACGATATAGAAGAAAGACCCGATCAGGTGAATTTCATCATGCAATATTTGCCTTATTTTTCAATGTATTTTATTATAGATAATAATGTCAATAATTACTATGTTTTTGTAAATAGGGCTGTTACGTTTACGGATTGTATTTGGAAGGTGCCAGATGGGATATCGAGGAGCATTGTTTGAAAAGATCACATCCGAAAATTTTGATAGAGGAGTTGCCAATATTAACAATCAAACCTACTGAAATTCATAGACTAAAATTACAGGTGTTAAAAATATTATACTATTTCTAAAGATTCGAAAAATGTCGAAAAATTCGTGTGACAAGTCATGCCTGTGAATAATTTTTATAAAATGACATTAAATTGAATTGTAAAATAGATAATTTATTTTTTATGTTTGCAGAATACGTTCAAAACTCCCGTATATATTACATTGAACCGGCGAAATGCCCTCGGTGTTGGTTTAGTTTTTGAGGCAGATTTGGCGACTCCGGAACATATTTCACATTGGGTGCTCCAGGGTGTTTGTCTTGTATTAAATACAGATTGATAAAATGATATTTGAGATCAACGATCAAACTTTTCTTCAGTACACTTATTATATATTAATATCACAATTAATTAATATTCAAGAGAATAATCGTAGTATAAACACAAACAATCATTAAATTATATTCTTAACTGTCATAAAATTTGTCTATGTTTATATGTATAGTTCTATAATTTTTTTATTACACGAGAATAAAGAGGAGAAAAAGAAAAAATAGAAAATCTTTTCTTTGTTTATAAATTTTATTAAATTTTATATTTCTTTAATATTAATAAGATCTATTAAATCTTAAAAAAATTGTGCGTTATAAAATTATATCATTATTTTATATACATATAATTTCAATGTATTTAATGTTGTTTAGTACAGTGTACGATATTTAAGCTGTAATAAGCACATATTATATGTCAAAAGTTCTTCATCAATACATTTACGTTTTGTCATTCTACCCAGTGATTATTTTTCAAGTGTTTAGCGTTTGACTCTTTTCCATATTGCGACAATCCAGAAAGATCGATAATTAATACATAAACATCTTTGTTTTCAATGTGTATTTTTATTATACATTTGCTAGAGTGGTTTCCATTTTTACTCATCATAACACCATAAAACAAAACAAAAAATTAATTTAATTTGTTAAAATTATTTTATTTTATATATATATATATATATATATACATATATGTATGTATGTATATATATATATATATATATATATATATATATATAAAATCATATAAAAGAACAAAAACATGGAATCAACTCTAATAGTGACAGCGAATTGCTTGTCAGTGTATATTTTGATATTCTCGATGATATTATCAAACTTTTTTTAAACTTTTTTTAATTCTTTACTTATGATCTATTATTATCTATTATTTGAGACCACCTCTTCTTTGCTTGTTTAGTTGGTCCAGAACACTTATTTTCTTATTGCATTATGATATATGAGCTATTCTTATATTTGATTTGTTAATCTATTATAATTATATTTTACATTTTATTGAAAATATTTAATAAATCTCACGAGTATTTTTAGTATATATACCGAAATTTCAGCGGTATGCCAAGCATATTTAACATCACATGTGTTTATGCCTTGCTCATGGTCATAAATATTCAGGCACTTTTGAATATTGTTTGCAAGGAGTGGAGCCTTTTACTTTATAATATGCAACCTACTATCGTACGTATCATTTAAAATAGAAGATATATTTAACAAGATCGTAGAAGTAGATTTATCTATAATTTTTAGATCGCCATCGAAAGCCATGATTGAAGATGTTTGAATTTTCAAGCATTGAAAACTGCTGAATTTATTCGCAACTGTGACAGCTTGAATACAAATATATATTGTGTTGATGGATATAATCGTTCATTGTAATTACGCGTATAATGTGTCACCGGGTATTTGTATATATATCGCTATTTGGCGATCGCCGCGCTTGTCTTTTGTTTCTCAGATTGGAGATTTCTTTTATTTGGATGCGAAACGACTGTAGATGACCATCCCTTTTTTTCACGGATGATGCCATTTCTAAATCAACTACACTATTGTTGTTTATTGTAAAAGTGTAATCAGTTTATCTGGCTCTAAAATATAATTTAGTTATAGTTCTCATCAACTCGGAGAAATATAAATAGCATAATTTACGGTATATTATAATAAAAATATCCAAATAATTTTTCGTTCAGCATAACATGGATTAAAAAAATTAAGATATTTGTGATTTTTTTAGTATTTTCTGAACGACATAATAAGTTCTTATGATAAAAATATGTTTTAGCAAAAAACAAAGTTACAAAATATAATAATATGTAAAAATTATGTTATAGATTATAAATTTATAGTATATTATTTTTATATTATAGTATATTACATATATAAAAGGCTGTATAATATATTAAATTTTATAAGTTTTAGAAATCGTATGTTGAATACAAAACTTGTATTATTAATTGTTTCTTCAGTCACAAAAAGAGGAACGCTTACCTCAAGAACATGATCATCATTAGCTATAAGAACCTCATGATCATCATTAGCTATAAAAACCTATAAAAAATATACTTATATAATACATACATACATATTTAATTAATGCTAAAATTTCTATTGTTTGAATTGTTGATCTCGTCTTTTGTGAATGTAACTTTAAATTTTTTCCAGTCTGCCTTATTGTAATTTAAATTATAGTTCTCCGTAGAACTTAATTCTAATTTACGATTGGGAATAGAGAAGTATACGAAAATCACTTTATGATCGCTGTCGAGAGGCAATGTTAGATATATATAGATAATCCTAAGATTACCGTCTGCATTTGTTTGGAGTTCCATTCTTGCATCCGCCATAACCAGATCGATGAATGACTCGTCTCTTGGATAAGAAGGTGAATCGAGACCGTACAGTTTTAATTTATTTAATTAGCATATCATTGTCGTTTAACCAATTATTCAATTTAACCCCTCTTTCGTTATTTTCAGTGTTTGCCCATCCATACGTTTTGTGTTAAAATCGCCCGCTATGATGTAATAATTAGAATTATTTAGATTTAATTGTGAAAAAAGTTGATTAAGTTCTATGATAGTCGCTTTGATTGCCTTTTTTGCGTAAACTGAAATTATGTATAATTTATTATCATTTTTTAGTTCAATATAAATTATAGATTTTTCCAAAATCGAACTAGCACTATTAATATGAATTTGTGAATAATTAATTTTTTTTTAATCATAATGACTGTACTTCTTCCTCTTTTTTCTTCATCTCTATCAACTCTAACTATGTTATAATTTTCAAAAAATAATGTGTGTTTTTTGCTTAACTTAATCTCATTTATTAGCATTAAGTCAGGCTTATTTTTTTTTAGAAATTCGAGTAATTTTGTTCTTTTATAATTACTGTGGAGGTTGCTTGGATGCGTCTAATAGATTTAAATTATAGTGATGATAAAAATTAACTTGATTATTAGGTGTCTAAAAATTTTTAAATTATACATATATGGCCACTCTGAAGATCCTTTTATCGCCAACAGTCATACCACGTTGTAAAGCACCAGTTCTCGTCCGATCACTGAAGTTAAGCAACGTTGGGCATGGTCAGTACTTAGATGGGTGACCGCTTGGGAACACCATGTACCGTTGGCACTCTCTTTTTTTTTTGCTAATTCAAATTTTATTAATATTGATATTTTTTCAAATACATGTTTAAATTATAATAATGACAAAACTACTTTATTTATTTTGATAATAAAAATCGATTTTATTTATAATCGTCTTGAAATTTTCAAATTATTCATATCTGTAGCTGCTCTAAAAATCTTACTATAACAGTCATATCAGGTAAAGAAGCAGTTCTCATTCCACGAAAAACCGCTTTAATTTATTAAAAGATTCTGAAGACACAGGCATTCACTGAAACGACGCCTAAAATAAACAGGATTATCATGCAACAAATAACGATCCAGATAAATCAAAAGTCCTGAAAAATTTGATCGGAAAATGGAAACTTTCGCTAATAATAATACACGGAGAAGTAAAATCATACAGAGATTTTATTGCTAAAATCAAAAATATAATCAACAACAAATTCTCCATAAATTACCAAACAAATCATACAGCACTGTACATACTGAAACGTACATACTAAAAAGATTATAAAATGTAAACTGCGATTTCGGAATCAGATGAAACTCAGTACCATACATTTGATAATTATTATGATGTTATTTTAATGTCATTTTGATATTATTGCAATTTTCTGTTTTGCTTGCGTATTTTGATATGATAAAACGTAGAAATGCAATTAATATCGAAAGAAGAAGCATATAAAGAAAATATTAAAGAATCTGAATCAATGCAAACGCTATTAAAAAGTTTGACTAAATCTATAAATAAAACGAGCAAAATAGTTTTTTAAGAATTGATATTGGAACTAAAAAATCTTTGCAATAAAGAAAAAGAACAAAGAACAAAAGTTGAGAAATTTAGAGAAAAAGTACAAAAAAGAAAATCTCAACTTAATGAGACTGCAATAAATAAAAAACTCAAAACTGAAAAGAATTAAAAAATAAGAATTACTGCTTACAATGTTCGTCTTTCTTATATGTATTATTTAGCGAGTTATGTAAAAACATCAAAAACTCATGTAGATTTTAAGATGTATATAATATTATTATATTATGTATATTATATTATGTATATAATAATTAAATAATATATTGCGTTTATTTTTAATAAAATTACTGGTCAAATAATAGATTTTAATAGAACTAGTGTTCAAATAACATATAAGTCTTTTGATTTGAACAAATGATTATTTTTCACCAATTAAAATTCCTCTTTTTTTATAATAAGTTTCCCCCTTTTTGATTATACTTCTCCTCTTTTCCTCTATAATAAAAAAATAGAGGATACAATCCCTGCAATAGTTAATAATTTATTGTATATAAAAAGATTTGTATTTCCCGCTAATAAACAATTCGTCTAACCTAACATCACTCGACAAGCTAACATCACTCTAAATTTTAAACGTTACTATAACCTATTCGTTTTCTATTTGGTTATCAAATCACATTTCGCGCGATGATTCTTCACTCTAAACAAACTAAAATAAATATCTTTTTTTCTTATAACCACAACAAGTATTTATCAATCTAAAACAACTGAAATAAATAATTGCATTTATTAATTAACACGAGAGATCTATACAATGAACAAGAGAGAGCGAATCGTGGCGTCACCTGTCAACACGTCGAGACGGTGCTACGTTTTCGCATCGCGCGATTCTACGAGGTGGGATTTAATTGGGGATGCGGAGATCGCGCGCATTTTGCGTCGAGCTCTCGATATTCGCGATTAAGTATTGCAAGTCTCGCTTATGCGAATTTAATATCAAAGTTAATCGAACGTCGCAAGGACGCTCGCAAGCATAAAGCGCTGGCGAGTTGAATGGACATTAGAATTACTATAATCTCACAGCAAAACGCCAATTGATGCGCATGAATGTGAGGAAATATATGATAGAGAAAGAGAGAGGGAGAGAGCAAAAGAGACAGCAAGCGAAGCGAGCGAGAGTGAGAGAGAAGAAGAGAGGAGCGCAGATACTCTGTGGAAAGTCTGAAAGCAAAATTGCAAAGTACACGTTCGTCACGCATCGAGTGTTTGTCACGGCTGGCTGGAAAAAGCACGTCGTTTTCCAGGGAAAAATGAGAGCGATGTCTTCATGCTCGGTAAACCGATTAACGGTTTTATTCAATTAGCTAAGTCGATTGTTCGGGACTGTTGTGTTATGCGAGCATTTGACAACTACACAATAGGCAGCTATTTATCGATTTTTCCATAACGTCGATCAAAATTCGTGCCTCGTTAGGAAAATTTAGATATTCAAGCATTATCTCGATCTGTGTTTATCTTGCACGTCGCTTTTGAATCGAAATGTCAAAGAGATGCCAGTGACTGAAAATATTTTAGGTTATGTTTGTTTTGCGATACCGTTTTGTTTTGTAATACCTTCTATCATAACAGAGTTTAAAGATTGTTTAAGATAAGAGTGAGATTTTTAGAAACTGCATATCGCAATGAATCGTCAATTGTTCAATTATTTTTTCGGGTTCAATAGTCAAGTTGCTTACACTGTGTTTATATTGTTTTGACATTTCATTCTGTAAATTGTTTTCCAGCAGTGAAACTATAGGAGGAGAATCTCACACAACACTCGAGAAGACAGGAAATGTACGGCGCCGAGAGGGAAGAGGTATCTGAAAGTTGGTTACATACGTATGATCTGAGCAGTACTATGATTCCCAATATAAGTACAGCAATTGACGATGAAGAGCATTTCTGCAAACTCATTCTATATAAGGAAATCAAAGATTCAAGGTATATTATGACTTATTATATGACAAGATAATACAATTGATTTTGACAAATTTCATTTATCTTTCAGAGTACGAATATGGGATGTCATCATTCTAATACCAAATCTCTTGTTCCTTTTATTCATCGCAATGCGATTTAATAGAGCAAGGCTTAAGTTACGTGCAACGAGTAGTCCGATATTTTTAGCATTCTATGGTCTCGTTATTTGTAACGTAGTTATATCAGTGATACGCTGTATTGTATCGATGTCGGTAAATGCAGCAGCGACGGTCGGTGGCAAAGCTGACAAAGTTTTATGGGTCACAGTAAGATTTTTTCTACTATCCACCGAGATGAGCGTAGTTATATTTGGCTTAGCATTTGGTGAGTGACATATTTGAAGTCGAGAAGGAAAAAATGCACACAGTATTTGCTTACATGTAATTTTCACTTTGTTCCCATTTAGGCCACTTGGATAGCCGTTCTAGTATTCGTAGAGTGTTGCTCGCTACATCATTTATAGCGCTGGCATATACGATCACTCAAGGCACATTGGAATTAGTTTTGCCAGATGATATGTTTCATATTCGCAGCCGTGATTTTTATGTGTTTGGTCACGGCGGTATGATGTTTTGGTTTTGCAGCAGTCTCGTTTTTACTACGGTACGTTGTGCTCGCTATCTTGTTTTTTCTTCTGTTTTTTGTCAGAAAATGGATATATATATTATTAAATATGTCGATATCGCTTCTAGATATACCTCTTCATATTAATACTGCCATGGACACGGTTACGAGACCGCCTAGCACTTCCTAGTAAGCAGTTCTTAGATTATATAATATTTTGTCTCTGATTGTGACTGTTATATATATATGCTTTCTGTTACAGCACGAAAAAGCTTTTACATTTATGCCGGAACGCTAGCGACATTGGATCTAGTGCAATCAATTGGCGCAGGCTTTCTAAACTACACGCAAAATCCAGTGGGGTTATGCATTGTAGACTTTACAACAGCAGTATATTTAAGTCTTTTTACTCCTTTGGTTTATCATACATTCCTATCAGAATTCTTCGGGTAAGTTACTATAACGATAACAATATTACAACAGTAACATATTGTTACTACACAGTAACGATATATTAACAATTCGAACAATTGGGTCATTATGCATGAATAATATATTTTGCAAAATCATTTTGTGTTTCCAGGGTTTCACAACCTTCGATAATGTTCTCTTATAAAGCGCAAGTGGACGACGCAATGGACGAAGACACAGTGTCGTTACCACATCAACAGAGTTTTTCATCCTTGAAAACCGACAGCGATTACATCTATCAGGTCCATACTCCTTCTATTCACATACCGCTGTATGATTCTCAAGCATTGAAATTCTCCAAGCAAGGAGCTTCTCTTTATTCCTTAACATCAACTAAAGATCCGAAAAATAGCGACTCGAGCACCTTTGGTTCACCAATTAGATCATATCGCTCGGCAACCGGTATTAGAAGCTTCGATAGAGATTTCAGTACGGAAAAAGATATTCCAGAATTGGCTGATCATCCTTTGATTAGATCTGACGTTTTGTCCGTCACCCAAAAGAGTGTGCCGGATCTAAGATTTTCCAGCCCGAATCGGAAAGCCGTAACGCATGTTAAGTACAGCGGTCCCAGTAGTGTCTCGAATTTGCTCTTTTCGCCTGATACCGCTAGTAACTTTCTCTACAAACCGAAAACAATCGACAGTAACGTTAATCTGTATTCTCAAACGAGAAAAAGTAGCTTAGAAGGTGTATTGGATGATGAAACCGTAGATCACGCGACTATAGTTGACATTCCGCATGGACACAGTAATTTTTCGGAAATACCTCAAGTTCCAGCGCTAGAAAATAGTTTACAATCCATTTTGGAAAGTGGGACGCACAAAATTGAAATGGAGGATTCCCAAGAATCTCAATTAAAGATAAGCGATGATTTAGCGCTCCAAGAAAGCTCTGCTACTGTAAACCCAAGCTATTTAACGACGCGTTTAGACACTGAATTCTTTAAAATCTCGAACGATATGTTACCTAGTGTATCCGATACTTCGAACATTACAAAGCAATTACTTCCTAGATCGAATTCTTCTCGTTCGACCATTGCCTACAGAAAGAACAAAAATGATTCCAAGGAAGAAGATTCGGGTGGTTTAAGTGATTATTTGTTATCTATAACATCTCCAAAATTCGAGAAACACAAAAAGACGCAGCAAGATCCTGATCCTTCTCAAGATTCAGATACAAACTGAATCTTTGTAAATAGTTTATCGCTATAGTGTCACGTTTCTATACCTGTACATTGTGGATAACTCTTCCAAGTTCTGCATTGATTTTATTAATAATTTTATTAATTACTAATAATTTCCTATATAATACGCATTATAACGTAACTGATGAGATACCATTTGAGAGCTTTATTTAGCTGTAAATATATCTTAGCATGTTTAGAAAAACATCTCTCGTATATAAAATTAAATGTATTGATATAGTCAATGCACTTGTTTTCATTTATTTACTAACACCGAGTAATTTTCCTTGGCAACGATATCACTGCTTTTTTACAAATAAAGTCTTGTAAATATTTTCAAGTGCTATTTCGTGTGCAACGCACTATTTGCACCGTGCTTCAATAATGCAATAGTACGACACAATATTTTGTTATTACATAATGCTTTGATGCTCAATTATCGCAGAATTTAATTTATTGACGTTATGTTGTTAACTTCACGGTAATTTTTTAAATAGATTGGTTAACTGATTGATTAGAGGTCTTCCTCGGAATGCAAAGCGGAATGTTCTTTCTTCTTTCTTTGCAGAATCACAGCGTTTATGACTCGACCCAGTTCGACACGAACGCTACGCCAATCAACCCGCTCTACGCGGCGTCTCTTCAAAGCCCAGATAGTATTACCGGTTACAGTATAGACAGTCAAGATGCACCGAATCCACCAAATGGTTATCAACAATGAACTGTTGCATATATCAATTCGGTATACTACAGAAAAAACTGCAGAACAAACTGGATACACACGAACAATTATCTCGTGTGTCCTCTAATAACACTTCTCTCTATTTTGCTTATATTACAATTTTATTAAGAACTTTGTGAGATTCCCTCTAAATACGAAGAATTCGCTATTTTTTTTTTTTTCGAAAGGAAAACTTCGTACGAAAAAGAAGTTCGAAATTGGAGTGAAGTAGCATTACGATTGTCGCGAATCGGAGGAAGAATTCTAGTCGCTCTTAAAGAACCTTCAAGGCCGTAATAAACACGAATGCTTTCGGTCTTCATGTGATAGTAGTTGACACTGATACGCCAAATTGTGATCGCAAATCCTGGAAGAAATCTCGTAAAAACTCGAAATCTCCAGATAATTTTAATTTTGCTTTGTTATTAGGGTCAGAGGTTTTTTTCTCTAAGAATAATTAAATTATAGCTTTAATTTATATTACTTTTGTACTTAGAAAGGGACTTTGGGATCGTCGCGCGAGTGAATTTTTTATAGCACTTGAAAAAATAAAACTTTTCAGCATAACGGTCATTTATTTCAAAGTATGTAGAAAGTACATAGATGGTTTTAGGATTCATATATACTGCCTCTCGACAAAGACATTCTCATTAGTCATATTTTTTTTACTCATTAAATATATCTTTGTTCAAATAAAGAGAGTTCAGTAAAATATAATTATAGAAAATAAAAATTTATATCAACATTTCTTTAAAATTGTCATCCTTACGCAATAATTAAATAATATGCGACTTTTGCAATATCCTGTATAGCAATGGAATCAATTATCTTTATTGTTGTGTACTGAAAACTGCAAAAATTGATATGACGATCATGTGGAATATCAATAAGACAAAAATGAAATACTTAGATTTAACTTTCGAATCTTGCTTATCGTTTCTCCGTCCTTCTCATCAAAATGGACGTCGTCGTATCATTCTAAAGTGATCCTCCTTGCGCGTGAAATTACACGCAAGTAACAAGTTGGACACGCGCTATTTTCTTACTTTTGCATCGAAAATCATTAGATCGATTATATAAGGACAATAGGAGTCATTAAGATTAAATGTCATGCGAAGATAATTTTTTAGATTTAAGAAAAACTTCGACGCTCCAATAACTATTACGGAAGACTCCATCCATGATGTATATACATGATCTGTATTCTAATGTAAAGGATATCATTATCAGATACTATTTATATATATATACATATACATTAATATATATATACATATTATGCATATACATATATTTATCGATATTACATATCTCTATAATCTGACGATTCAACTGACAGAACATTCGCTTCTGCGCTATCCGCCTTTTTTTTTAATTGAACGTTTATCGATTTCGCGCAGGGAAAAAGATAAAAAAAATATACACAAAATTAGCATTATAGAATTGACAAAATGTTTATCACACAATATCCGAAGATGCGATTGTAGATTCATGAAGTTGTAGATTCCTCCGTTTTCCTACGTACATTTTAGAGGAAGAAAAATACTAAGAGCGAGAAAAAAATCACAAGTGATAACGTAACTATGTATTTTCTAGCATTTAAGTCATTCGAATTTGTATATACGAAACGGAACAGCATGAAACAGTTATATAAGGAGTCACTCTCTCTCTCTCTCTCTCTCTCTCTCTCTCTCTTTCTATCAATTGCAATTGCTTTTTACCATCTTCGATTATCAATCACCTCGCATTCTTTATGAACGTTACCTGCGATCGTCTGACCGTGTGTGATTCTTTTGTAAGCATCGAGTGCAGTGTATAAGGCAATATTATGTGACCGCGTCATATAGCTATAATTAATTGAAAGAAAAGTAAAATAAATATAAATTATAATTCACTTTATGTTTTGTATTTTCTCGACCATCTTACGTAACTTTCCCATTCACATGATGTAATCTAATATACATTATCTTGCAATTAGTACGAATTGACAAATTTTATAATTTACGTTAATCTAGTTAAACATATATTTATATATATATATATTTTTTACATCAATCTATGATTAAATTCGTTAATATGATAATAAAAAAATAAAATCTGTGTTGAATATGTATTAAGACATATTTATCTCAAAACTTGCCGCTAAAGGCAGTCAATAAATCTTAATTCTTAATGATATTTTGAGCATGATTCTCTTATATTAAATATAAAGTAAAAATTTTTTGGAGAAATTCTCATACTTTTAATAAAATACAGAAAGCCAATATGGACCAAAGAGGCTGCGGAGAAATTTTAGTTATGCGACCATTTGTCAGATGGCGAAGCAAGTACATCTCTAATGTAATTTCTGAGAATTACTTTATACTATCTTTTTCAGAAAGAATTACAATCACATATATGACAAATGATAATTTATTACAAATCACTTTACATTATGTATTATAATGCATCTTATTATGACAGAAATCATATCACGATATTATATATCTAAATAATATTCTGAATCGTAGAAGAAATCATATTTCCCTCGATAAGGCAAATGCAACCATTCCAAAGTACACCAACTTAAATACTGTTTGATAATTCAGTACACTACGATATATGTAGATAATATTATTCATCAGTGAAATCTTTAGCATAAATACGAAGGGATCGTTGACTCTTGTCACTTTGCGTGCCGATCGCTACGATCACGTTTAACGTCACGAAAAACTTTCTCTTTATATTTTAAACTCGGTCAATGGCGTATGTTATTCAATGAAGGCGAGATTATGTTCACAAGAGCGTGTCGAGTTCGAGATTGGCAGGCCCAATGACTCACAGACAAATATTCCGCAATGCAAATAATCCAATATATTATCTGTATAATATGATAGTCGCAGTAGCTCAAACAGTGGTGAAGATCGAACAATGAATAATCCACCATACGATTAGAATTTGAATATATGTTTTATGTATAGAGTTTATAAGTCTGTGTGTTTATATCTCTCGCATCGCTTTTTTTCATAGTTTGGACGGCAGCAAAGGGTAGAAATTCCAAACATTGCGCACTATCGCGTCGTCGCACGTGAAAGCTCGAAGTGCATCAGCATCTGGAATGAAAATGGAAATAAATCAATTCCATATTCAAATAAATGCAACTCTAAATAACAAAAAACAATTAAAATATTTCAACTTTATCTCAACAAATTTTAATTTTATAATCACTGATCTTAAAAAAAAAAAAAAAAAATATATACATATATATATATGTCGGTGAGCTGTCATAAACATCTGAGCGCTCACGCACACTACTAGGCGCGAGGCTCACCGACCGTGCGTCCAGTTAAAGATCGGCGATGATAGGCCAGACTTCACTCAATAATAACTCTTTTATTAAGCGTTATAGAAAAAAATGATACAGGACTTTTCTGTTCAGAATAACATCCTCTACCTTTCCTTAAAGGGTGTTGCGCAAATTTTTCGACACCCTGTATAAATCAAAGCCAAAATAACGTTCATATGGGTCTACCAATCTTTGCCACTAGATGACAGTGCATACACGCTTTTTTCTAACCTATCCTGACAATCGCGCTGACCATTGCATTGCAAGTATCGCAAGCGCCGAGTTTGGCCGAGTCGTTTGATTTTCGCCTATTCACGTCGTAGACGTGTAAACAAATTTTCGTATCACAGCTAATAACGTTACTCTGTATATATCGTTGCTGAGAAATGAGTTCGATAGGCACAGGGGTGAGTACGCTGTGTATTACGCGAGATACCGTGTATTACGATTGTGAAATGTAATGTTAAAATGTGACTGACATTGGAACTTAACCTTAATATTTCTTGCAGTATGATCTGTCCGCTTCGCAATTTTCGCCAGACGGACGCGTATTTCAAGTGGAATACGCTCAGAAAGCCGTAGAAAATGGAGGGTGAGTTTATTTTATTTTCAATCAGCTTGTACAAAATATTGATTTAAATAGTACTTTCATACATTTTACTCTTACATGACAATTAATATTGTAATAGTTTAAATCAATTTTGCATAGATATATTTGATTAAATATTAATAGAAAAAAGTACACGTATCTATGTTTTATTTATGTATATATGTGATTGCAATCTTGTTGCAGAACAGTTATTGGCTTACGAGGAAAAGACAGCGTAGTATTTGCTGTAGAAAAGATAGTGACATCAAAACTTTATGAAGTAGGTGCTAATAAACGGATATTCAACATAGATCAGCATGTTGGTATGGCTGTCTCTGGTATAATATCAGATGCAAGACAAATCGCAGAGACTGCAAGATCAGAAGCCGCGAGTTATAAAGCACAGTATGGAGTCGGTATTCCACTGAAGTATTTAAACGAAAGGGTATCTATGTACATGCACGCATATACTTTGTATTCTGCTGTACGTCCTTATGGTTGCTCCGTTCTACTCAGCGCTTATGAAAGTGATGGTCCAGCATTATATATGATAGATCCATCGGGAGTATCGTATGGTTACTATGGTTGTGCAGTAGGTAAGTGAAATACTGATGACAAAATTGGAGTATATAGAAAGAAATTTATATTTTATATATATATATATATATGTCTTCATAGGTAAAGCAAAACAGTCGGCGAAAACAGAAATTGAAAAGTTAAAGTTACCAGAGATGTCGTCTAAGGATTTAGTTAAGGAAGCTGCTCGTATTATCTATCTTGTCCACGATGAATTGAAAGATAAACAGTTTGAATTGGAAATGAGTTGGGTTGGTGCCCATACCAATGGAAGACACGAACGTGTACCAAACGATATAAAAACTGAGGCCGAGACGAAGGCACGGCAAGCAATGGCGGAAGATTCAGACAGCGATACCGAAGACATGTAAAATAATATTAGAAATACTGCCATTAAAATTCTTTGTATTGCAAATGATAAAATTAAATATTAATGCACCGATTCATGATTTTAATGAAGTAAATAAAGGGTCCTTTGTTTAAGAAAACGCCATTGATATGTTTGCGTGTTATTTAAAAATTTTATGCGATATATTAGAAATGTTCAGCACAAAAATTGTATTTATCTGTGAGTTTCATCCATTATCTTTTTTCTATGTAAATAATTAATTATTTAACGCTCGAATCTTATTTAACTGACATCTGTTAATACCATTTGGATTGTATTTTTATATCCGATTTTTAATAACAGTATAATGAAAAAAAACAAGCTCGATTTAGTTACGCAACAATATTATTTCTTTTTTTTTAACAAAATTAAAGAGCAGCGTTCGTCAAAAAAAATTTTTCAATGAAAGAATTATTTCTTGACCATAGCAAGCACGTTGAAAAATTTCGCAGCAAAAACATAACAAGTTATACAAATTTTTTTCATATACAAGAAAAAATTCGCGGTTTATTCCTCACGTGTTCATGTGAATTTAATACAATTTAATCGTGCAGTTGCAAAGAATCGTAATAATTTATCGTAATATAATACATATAATTATGGAATTCGAGTTCCTTATAATAATGACGGTCTTGTTCGCGGTAATTGGACAAATGTAAATAATAACGGATGCTATGCATAGAAAATGCAGTGAATGATTACTTCAATGATGGATTTATTTTCGACTTGAAGTCAATTATTGATTAAAAAGAACTTATATATAATTATGAGTATCTGTATGTTAATTTTTATAAACAGAAGTTTTTTAAGCAAAAAAACAATTACAAAAAAAAAGAAATTGAAATTTATTTTAAAATGATGACTAGACTTCTTCCATCTTTTCAAACTGCATTAATCATTAATTATGTTTCAAATTTGTAATTGTTTGACATATTGAAAAGTTATCGCAATAATACAATATTAATATTAATTCTTGTAAATTTTCATTATACTTTTTGGAGGTTCAATTTTTTCGACAACACGCGCACTTTTATGAGAAACAAAGGAAAGACATGCTAAAATAAAGCAATATTTTTTCTCATCAAATCAAGTCGAAGAATATCATAAAACATTATAAAACATAATCTTCTACAGAAAATGACAATTATCTTAGAAGATGATATAATATGATCTTGTAACTTGAGCTAGTTTTAGAGAACCAGAAAGAATTTTATCTTCAGAAAGAGAGAAAGATAGAGACCTACAATGAGTCAGTATCAAGTGTCGAGTTATAATAATGTGATTAAAAAATGTAAATGGAAAGAAATATTTTGCGAACTTTGAAATTTTAAAACATTCCACGGTGTTAGTTGATGTATAAAAGATCATAAGAGCGGTTTTATTTTAAATATATAATTTAAATTAAACCTTTTTGTTTCTCTACTCAAGAGAAATAGAATTATAGAAAAATAAAAAATAATTTAAATTACAATTCTTACTCAAGCAAATTGACGTTGATGAAAATAAAAATAATATACACATAAAATGAATTATCAAATCTATCCTGTTCATCCGTAATAACTTTTAAGATATGTGTTTTATAGAAAAATATTTTAGATAAAGAGATTCTATCTGTTTTCCAGGAAAACATTTTCTGATCAATACAATTTTGTTTCAATAGAGATGTTTCCGATATTTCAAGATCATTTTTTTTTTTTTTTTTTTTTTTTGACAAAATCATATTTTTTTTTACTTTCACAGAATAAATCAATTAATGTAAAAAAATGTGTATAATTGCATTTAAGATTAAATATGCAATTGTATCTTGCAGATGCAACGTTACATTTTTATAGTCATATCAAACGGTTCTATTTATTATTCTATGAAAAATTCAGCAAATACTTTAGTGAAATGAATACTTTACCTTTTTACAAGATATTACATATCTCAAGTCACATGTCAAAATAAATTATGAAATATCTCGTAATATTGATTTTTTTATGATTCTACTTTTATACGTAGAATATGGAGAGAACCGAGAAAGAAAAATATTAAAAAAAAAATTCATTCAAAATTTATTTAAAATATAAATTAAAAAAAAAAAAAAACTTGAAATCTCGAAAACGCCCTTATCCGGAAGAAAGTTACGCGAATTATAGGATATTCTCTTTAATAATAAAATACAATAAAATACATACTTCAATATTTATTAAAAATGATAATTTAATGCCTAGTTCTATGTGTAAATATATTATTTAAAAATATTGCGCTTATAATTTATAACAAAGTGTGAATATGTGTGTGTGCGTGCGTGCGTTCTATTGTGTGTGGAACGTAATCCTGACAGACGAACAACGCACTTCGATGAAGAAACATTGGCGATCCGCTTGATCTGCGCGCATGCTGCTTTTTCACGTTGTCGGGGGTTGGTTGGCTGCCGGACGGCTGGGGAAAATGCGGCGAGGGCGGCTTGGGCGAACTTTATATAAGGGTAGTATGACTTTGAAATTCCGCCACTGGTTTTGATTAATGCGGCCGGGACAGAATTGCCATTGTGTCGTTCGTTGCCGTCGCTGCCATCGCTCATTTTCCCTGTTTACTGTTTTTATTTTTTTTTTTTTTTTTATTTATTTATTTATTTATTTTTTTTTTTTTTGCAAGTGAGCGAGACGAACAAGCCACATTGATTTCGCTATCGTCGTCGACCGAGTGTTTCCATTCTCTCATAGAACAGATGATTTCCGCGATTTAATCGGAAGTCCTAATCGACGATAGAAAGATACATATGTCTTTGAATCTGAGCATCAGACCGCCGGACAATGTTTCCATCGTTGATGAACAGGGATTGTCGGATATTTATATTTTCGCGGCCGTCGTACTCGCTATCATCGGCTTCTTCGGATTCATCTTGAATTTGCTGGTTATTCTGACAGTTGTCAAAGAAGCCAACGTGCTCTGGACACCCAACAATGTGATCCTCGTCAATATGGTTGTAAGTGTTATTGATGATGATCAAGCTGATCGCTCTATCAAATTTGAGTTGCAGATAATGATCGATGCGTGGCAATTAACTTCTCTACATTTAAAATGCAATTTTAACGCAATTATAATGAATTTTTTTACTGCATGTTTAATAAAAAGTCACACACGCAACCGCGGATGTCACAAAGAGAAATTATGAAAATTAATTTCTACGCGCTGATCATACATATATATATATATATATATGTGTGTGTGTGTGTGTGTGTGTGTGTGTGTTTGTAGTCTAAAATATCTTTCAAAAACATTGAAGAATCAATAACAGCGATAAATGTCAGAATTTTATCTGAGAAATTTATATTTATCTCTTGCTAAGAAATATATATTTTAATATGATATATTTCTCTATTCCAATTTATGTAAAAATAAATATTACAAATGTAAGCAAGAAAAAAATCATTAATCGCATATAAAAGCCAAACAAAAAGATTAAATAGAAATTTATTAACTTTGTCAAGCTGTGAGCATTCTGAGGTAGAAAAAGGAAGAAGAATCCAATACTCTGAAAGTTTCAAAAGACCCTTTAATTAATCTGTAATTAATGAAGAAATATCTCTGCTATTGATTTCTATCTACAATAGTTTATAAAAGGAGAAATGTGTAGCAATTTCAGAAAGTAATCACACGCACACACACGCACGCACACACACACACACACACACACACACACACACACACACACACACACACACACACACACACATATATATATATATAT
>JBCAUJ010000011.1:7609164-7621341 GCA_038406275.1 Cataglyphis albicans
TATATTTAAATATCTTATCCGTGATATGATAGATTTTATTTACGGAAAGGGTGTACGACATATGATGAAACATTGACAAAAGCATGAAAATTTCGTAGATTGTTCTACTATTTCTTCTGAGCATCTGTGCGAACCTGAGCATAATTCTTTTAACAGTTTGGAAATTATTTAAATTTAAGTTATTATTGATTCTTATGGAAAATCGCGTACTGTAACACTTATATATTGATAAGAAGAAAACATTGCCAATGAAATAAAAATTTTCAAATCATTTTATTAAAAAAATTCTAGTAAATATTTGTGCAAAATTTAATTTAGATTTATTTATTCGTTTAAAAGTTATTTATTAAAAATTGTAGAAAAATCTCTCTCTCTCTCTCCACTAATTATTCGTTTTTTTTTTGTTTCTTGCGGTTGATTTCAGGTGGTATTCACAATCAAAAATTTTTTTTGTAAATTAGAAAAAATATTAATTACGCTATTTTTTTGTTGCTACTAACTATTTTCTTTTACGAAGATGTTAAAAAACCATATTATTTTGTGATATTGTAATTCTTTTTATAATCCGGATTTATTTATTCTCAAACAGTATAAACATAAAAAATGGTTTTTTTTTTTTTAATTTTGACAGTTCTATTTGCTACTATTGCACAGCCAAAATATCCTTAAGATTCGCCCGAATCGCACTTTGATGTAGCTCTACAGTAGTGGAGTCTTTTGTTCCCTGTGACGCGGAAGGCTTACAGTTCAGGCACCGTCCAAATTTTATAGTCGTTAGATCGTCGTCAGTGGCCAATTTAGATTTGTTTACTGACTATCAGTGCGCAAATATTCCTGCAGGGGCCGGTCCATCACGGCGGCCGGCACCGCCAAGCTCATCCGCGGGTACAACACGGCACCGTCCGAGGAGAGCGCGTTGCACACAATCATTCCCAGCATCTCGCCGGTGGCGCGGCTGATTATTGGCCCGCCGCTGGTACCGCTCTGGGCGCAACAAGTTGTCAGGAGAGCGCAGTTCATCGAATTGGAGATCACGCCGCTGCTGATGGTCGGCTGGACGGACGAGGAGAACGGAAATCCCACGGACACCACCGGCTCGCCTGCGAGCAAGTGTGCACATATAATTAATATGATTTATTTCAACAAATAGTATGTTTTTTGCAAATATGTTTTATTTTTATCCATTAAGAGATTCAAAATTCTAATGGTGTTAATTTTTTACATATTAAAAAGGTGCACTGTTCAAAAATTATTGAACAGAGAAAGAATGGTATTGATAGAAACGGAAGAAACTAGAAGGAAATCAGGAGACGATCAATGACATTAGTAAATGGTGCTGCTTTAATAAAGAGATAACAATTAAGAAATTAGAATTCTGTTTTTTCACTTGTACGACGAAGATTTTTGTGAAAGTATTGCAATGTAATTTGTGATAAACATATCAATAAAAGCAAAACTCTTATGGTAATGTGTAGTACAATAAATAGACTTTTATTGTGATCGAATAAATGGATGACTTATATCAGTTTCCAAGTTGAAAGAAGGAGGCCAAATATCAATTTCACCATTAACGACGATCAATTGACCCAATTTTTTTCGCAATTATACGTTATTTCTGTACTGATGTAGAAGAAGGTCAATGTTCCTGGCGTTGAGACGCCAGTAAACCATTTGACTCGCTGCTGGATATATCGCTAATTTCCTCTCGTTGAGAAAAGTTATGAGAATAAGCTTTAACCTATTGTTCTAAATGTTCTAGATAACAATTCAAAGTGATTAAAATTATTATAAATAATATATGTCGTTATCGAATATTTAGAGATTAAAAGCAATTGAAAAAAAAAAAGAAATTGAAAAATATAACAAAATACTCACCTTTTACAATCGGAGCACGAGACAATCGTATCGACTTCAATAAGGGATCTATATCCTGTGGATTCACTCTTAATACAGCCACGTCGTAAGGCTGATTCTTCGGAGTTCTATACAACAGTTTCGCCCACGTGCGTGAATTGGTCTGGTCTGTACTCATTACAATTGATATCTCCCTTTCTGGCGCCTATCGGAATTTATTTTGACTTAACTATAATTTTGCCGCACATTATCTATTTGCTATATTTCGCTATAATACCATTACCACATATTGAGCTTATTGTACAAAATGCGATCAACTTTTTTACGTCGCCAAAATGTACTTTATATTTTTTTATATAGATATAATATATACTTTTTTGTTACTTTTCGTATAAGTTTCTAAGAGTTTGATTTTACCTCGGCGACGACATGTGAGCACGTTAGGTATGTACCAGTATCCTTGTCCACGAGGACGCCCGTACCCCAATTAATCCCACATCTAACAAGCACGACTCCTCTATCTAACGTTTCTATATGTCAGAACAAAAAGATGAAGATTTCATCGTGTGTGGATACATAAAAGTAATACAAAAAATATTTATTATATAATATTATATAATAAAATATTTATATTAACGGACCATTTTCTTGGCGACTTATGATCGGAGGACATCGAGGATCCTTCTTCTGTAAAATGTTGAGCAAACACGGAGCAAGATTGGCGGCAAAGGTATAATCCACCCATTCTCCACGACACCAACTCAACGGTGCAATCACCAATCCGCTGATAATTCGTTTGCTACAAAAACATCCGTGTCAAAGAAATTTCGAACGATAAAATGAGAAAAATCATTGATTTGATCAATTAAAGACTTTTATTAAAATTTTACTAAGAGAAAATTTTAAACCTAAAACTTCTCGAAGATAACTTTACATGGTATTTTGCATATACCTGTTTAAAATAGAGAGGAAATAACTATTTTCCATAAATCTTTTGACAGTAGAAAGATTCAAGAATGCCTTTCGAGTAAAGAGAGTTTCTAAATAAACACATCCAGGAGTTTTAAGAATCGCCATAATTACCAGTCCGGAATGACGTAGACGGGACCACCCTCGCTACCCGGAAACGCATACGCGTCCGTCATGATGACGCAGCCTTCATCACCGATGACGTTGCTGACGACACCGCGCGCGATCGAACCGATGAACAAGGGATTGCCGAAGGGTGTGGACTCGATTTCCACGGACGATCCACGGATGGGATTCCGCATAGCTTGATCCAACAAACAAGAGAGAGCTTGTTTGACCGATGGAATTTCCACGATTGATTTTTTGTCGGAATCGGTGATGAGGACGAGCAGATAGACGGATCGTAGAAATCGATCGAACTTGATCGACGAATTAGGAAAGTTCCACGTTTCGAAGAACTCGTCAAAAGTCTTCGTCAGTAGCGGACACTTCCAAGCGGCCACGATGCTGCCTTGATGCTCGCGAACGCGTGAATAATCACCCGATCGAGAAGAATCCCCATCGTTGATCTCTAGATCCCGATAGACACGAAATTTCAATTCGTTTGCGAGTTCCATTGGCGCGATCGTGAGTTCTCCCGGTATCATATCCTTGACAAAACGCGATATTGCGTGAGATTTGTCGATAATTAGGCTCAATGCGGTGCCATGTGTCAGTATCCAATTTTTTGAGATTGAGATACCAGAGTTTCCTTGCAAAGTGATTCGTGTATTTTCATCGATTGGCGAATGCACTAAAAGGGCGCTGTTTGGAGTGTCCATCTTTTCGATGATGCTGCACATAAAAAAAAGGAGTATCTCAATTTTTGAATGATGCCCGAGTTGAAAGAGTGATGAATATATTTTTAGAATTCACGTAGCTAATATATTTTTAATATAATACATTTTTAATACATTATATATACAGGGTGAATTACTAAAAGCAATACAGGCTAATATTTTTAAAAGTGAATGAGATATAAATCCTTATTTTAACATCATTGATTTTGCATATTAACTGCAGTGTGAAGATTAATTTTTGCGTTGAATGCCCGCCTTGATATCAAATAATCACTGGAAAATAAGAATATTATATCTCGTTCAGTTTCAGAAATATTAATGATTCACTCTGTATATATAAACATGTATATGTTTGAAAATAAACACACGTATATTATTTATATTGTTAAATATTATTTAAATATGGAAAAAACACTTACATTATTTTTTTAGAGATACACAATTTGAAACTGAATTAATTTCTCTCTTTAAAAATATTACTTATGTATTATAAATTACAAATAAAATTTGGGCAAAAACTTCATAAAAGTATCTCGATAAATCTCATGGAAGATTACGTTGTTAAAATTTTTAATGAGATGATGAGATATTTTACATATAATAAATGAGCTTTCAATCTTTGCGTGTGCAGTTCATCAGTATGATATACGATATATTGATATAACAGCTGTGTGTCACACATAATTAACAGTGCATGTAGAAATGTGATAGAGATATTGAGCGATCAAACATCGAGACTGTACTCTAAGGCAAGCTGTTTTATCCACCACATAATTCAGCAGTGAAAGGGTTAATTGCCGCGAGCGCGGCACCGTAAAATCGCGATATTCACTCAATAGAAAAAAGTCCGACGCTTAAGAGAAAAAAAAAAGAATAGAAGGAAGAGGGAAAAAAGTCAAGATTATATCGTCATTTAACCATGAATCATGAGTTCACGCGTCGCACGCGGTGAACTAAAAAAAAAAAAAACGAGATCAAAAGTTAAAGATCTGACGGAGTCAGAAATGACATTTGCGTTCACATTACTTGCGCGAGGCTGAGTATCCCTCTATAAATGTCACATGGCGATAATGCGCCTGTAAAAAGTGGAGTCTCTATGATCTTAGTCTCGAAATTTATGGAATTTTAAGAATATGCTCCTTAACTACAGGAGATCACTTATGTAATATGACAGCTTATTTGCATTTCTTATTACAATTATTTATCTCTTCCTTTATGTTAGCTACTGTCATATTGTTATATTATTATTAATTATTAAAAATTGTATTAATAATAATCAGTAATAATTAATAATAATATTTTTAAATTAAAGCTATTAAATATAATTTGTAATTTGCATTGTTGTAGGAGCCGTCGTCTCGGGAATATTTCAGATTTCCTTGATATTAAAAAGAGAAATATGTTTCGAAACACCAGAAATCGTGCAGCGCACGAAAGCGGTTATAATCCGTCGCATTTTTGCTCGGAGCCAAAGTGGAGCACGATGCAGGAAAGTCTTCCTCTAGGAACATAAAAAAGTGCTGAAAATAATCGTGACTCAGCGGATACGCCGAAACATATGCGCGATAAAAGGAGAAGAGATCAGTGTAAAAAACGCTACAAGACCGCGTAGAATATACGTCACATTTTTGTAATAAATATGTGACGTATTAAAAGGCCTGATTTTCTTGGAACGCTAGTAGGAAACTGATTTGGCGGCACGTGTCGTAAAAATAAAAAAAAAAAAAATGTCAAAGGGCAGAAGGGAAGAAAACATAGCATCCATAAATAAATGCGACAACAGAACGCAGATGTTTGAAGAGCCTATGATGAGATGATGACATATAATACGTATATGGAATAGAGTCGGCACTAAAAGAAGTCGGCGCTAATTATAGACGTCTAGAGGGGAATAAAAGAATTCTGGTTGAGAAAAAAAGAAACGCGCGTGTGCGGACTGCCTCAACGCGCGTCTCCTAAAGATGAATCGGACGACCCGACCGTGTTTTTGTTCTGGATGTTTAAACAACAATATAGCGATCTAGCTAGATAATATCGCAAGGAATTTCAAGGTTGTCGAAATTAAACACGGATCATCCTCTTGAAACAATCTTTATTGCATTTTTATTGTATCCCTCTATATAAAAAACTATAAAACATATCGCTTTTTCTTCTTAAAAGTGTGTCATTTTTCTCGCGTATTCCTTTATTTCTTTCAAGAAAAGAATGTATTCACATATGATAATGCTATTATTAAAATATTGGCTCAATGGCGGCAAAGAAAATATGGCAGATTCAAGAGACATAATAGTAACTAGACCCAGTATAGGCAAAGAGATATTGCAGTTAGTATGTCCAGAAAAAGTCAGTCGCGGAACTTTTTGAATGCACTGTGTATCTAAACCTCATTGATTGGATCCTCGTAACTCTTTGGACTTTGTGGTCTTCTCTTCGAATCCGTCCCAGTGCCTCTTCCCGATCGACTTCTGCGTTTTTTTCTTCTTGTTTCCTTCTTCTCCTGATGATGATGGCCGTGCGACCGCTTGCCAACCGATCTTCAATGAAGATTGCCGACTATCCGGTCCTCTCATGCGTGTATTTCTTCTTCTTCTGCTCGTGTATTGATCATTTGTGGGGGGATATACACATGCAAACCTACGTAAGATTACATCGGCAACCATGTGTATGAGCAATGTAACGTAAATTTGTTGTGTTGAAAAAGATTCAAGTTCGTCGAAAGCATCAATAATGTCGCTACATAACACAATATTCCAATACCTTTCTAATTAGTAGAAGAAAGAAAAAACAAAATTTGATTCATGAAATCGTGACGACGTTTTTCTTCCATGATAATTCTCATTAAGTTAATTGTTGGCTGTTACCCACAATCCCTTGTGAGTGGGATAAAATATAATACAACGATAACAGACTGGCTAGCCTAATGAACGCACAATCCATCGTGCACCCCTTCTTTCTCGAAGATATCAAAACTTACGCACCAGTCTCATCACTTAATGAACCACAGACGCGTGGTTCATTTATAATACGACGAAGCACTAGATAAACGCCTAATTAACGTTCGCGAACTAATTCTGCTACAATCTCGCAAAAGATATCGCTGTAATTAAATCTAAGCGGACATTAGCGAAGTCTGTAAAAGAGAACGGATGGGTATGAGATTCGGGAGGACAAGATGGGAGAGAAAGTAACTATTTTCAAACTCTTTCTAAAGAGATAGATCTACTATGAAAATACGAAAAGAAGAACAAATGTCCCTTTGTTGCGGAAATAAACGATGATCACGCACAAGTTCTGGACATTTAGTCGCGTTTTTATAAATCATTCATACACAGGGTATCTTAGATTACTCGTTCACCTCTTTCATTTTGAAAATAAATAGTACTAGGAAGTTAGGACAAACATGCTTACCATAAAAGCCTGTCTGGAGTTTCTGATAATGGTATTTTCATTTTTGGGAAACTTTCGGAGGCAACTTAAAAATTTTAAATGGCTACATGGGGCAACATGGATATCGGGTATTTCCAGTATTCCAAAAGTTTTTCAAAAATTAAAGTACCATCGTCAGAAAATTCAGATAGGCTTTTATGATAAACATGTCTGTCCCAACTTTTTAGTACCATACCTTTCTAAAATTAAAAGGATAAGATGGATCTGAAACACTGTATACATATATATATATATATATACAGGGTGTCCGGTGTCAATCGCATCACCCGTCGTATGCAGATAAAGCAGATAAAACTGAGGAGAAAAGTCCTAGTACCATTTTTTTACAATAAGAGAGTTATTATTGAGTAAAGTCTAGCCAATCATCGCCGATCTTTAGCCAGGCGCACGTCAGTGAGACGCTATAAACAGCTGAGCGCTCACGCAACATTCTAGGCGCGCGGCTCATTGACGTGCGTCCAGCTAAAGGTCGGCGCTGAATTGCCAGACTTTACTCAATAATAACTCTTTTATTAAGCGTTATCAAAAAAATGGTACAGGACTTTTCGTCTCAGTTTTGCCTGCTCTACCTGCACACGACGAGTGATGCGATTAACGCCGGAACCTAACTTAACCTAATCTGTATATATTTATACCATGACAGAAGTATACACATTTCTCTTGTTTCGAGGCATCCGCGAACGATGCATCATCAACTATCAATTTTCTCTCCTTGTTTCCATTACGCGTCATAATTCTTTTATATATTTAAACGTATACGTTAAAGAAAGAGAAGCAAAAAATGCTTCACGCGCGTCCTCACCGCGCCTTCGATAACTGACCGGTTCTACTGCAAGCGCAGCAAGATGGCAAGGCGTGCCGCTATCTAATTTTCTGCTCGTGACTTAGATCGAATAACGATGATCTTCCGATGCCGTTTAAGTCGCGCGCAGCCTCGCCGCATCGTTCAATTACTGAAACATTACAAGGATAATCGGATTTCGCAAACGCCGCCGCGGCGGAACAGGCACCGAGTTCTCTGTACCGGGTTCGCAATTTATGCGACAATTAATAAGTACCTGCCGATCGTCGGCAGTAGTCACCTGGCCGCTGGCAGTGGTCATTCAAGTTCGATTTTTATCCCGCGTGAGTCTTAAAAATCCGCGTACACATTTTCTTATACATCTGATTAGCGTGTTTTATCATCGCATTAAGTTCTTGCGTTAAAGATACAGTGTGTAATCAAGATTTATTCCGTCTGTCAATGAAATGAATAGCTTGTGATTCGATGATAAAATATTTTAGTACATGTAATAATTACACGATAAAATAAAATATTAAAAAATAAATATTTAAAACTTTTTGTATTTTAAAACTTTTGCGTTATCAATAGACGTATATATATCTTTGCTACAAAAAAAAAAAAACACATTATATGTGACATGCCAAAGTCATCGGTAGTTCGCTGGCCCAAGGCTATCCTCGGATTCATCGTGTCCAGAAAATATGCTAGGTCGCGTTAACTCGACGATCATCAAGCGCCGCGCTCGTTTTCTTCTCATCGCCGCCGGGATCGGCTTCCTTTCGCGATGAATCGCGAAAAATCGAACTCACTCGTTGACGGGATGGAAAATCACCGGCGTCGGCAAAAGGAAGAGGCTACAGCGGGGAATTAGCCGTTGGGGCGTGTCCGGGACTGGTAAACTGGACTTGTTTTTGCAGCCGAGTCTTGCACCGGTAGACCGCTTGGCACCTCGGAACATACGGTCCACCGTACAGCTCGTTATCGTGCTGGTCGCGGAACGTGATCTGATTGCCAGCGAGAGAGAAGCTGTCGACGGAGAAGCGGTTCGCTTACTTTCCAGCACTTGGACGAACGACTTCTCAAAAAAATAGGCGTGCATTCCAAGGAATCGATCGATATTTATTCTCGGCAAAGTTTTTAGAAATTTTTAATCATCTAATCTATTTTATTAATTTATATTTTGATTAATCTTTATAATTTCAGATATTTTTTCAACAAAACACAAACGCGAAAACGGAGAACAAATTTATAACAAGAAGAATGTACGTACTATTTTAACTATTTTAGTAAAAAAAAAATTAAATTTATTATATTTTCTTAAGAACTGTCCCAAGCTTTTTACATCAATTTTGTGTAAGTTATTCTGCATCTCTGACTAATAAGTGCAAATTAATTCATATGCTTACGAGTTGATGAAATTAAAGAACGAGAATTAAATGAACCCGAAAATATTGATCACGAATTTTCGCAGAAATTGTTTAATTCATCGCAAGGATAGTCGTCAATAAAAACTGTAGGCTTACCACAGACTAGAAAGGCATCGAAAGTGTGCAACGAAACGAGTGCAAAGCGGCAGTCCTAAAAAAAATTATTCGAGGCCTTGATACGCAAGGACAAATATACTCATCTCTAGCAAAGTATTCATAAATAACCGTGTGTTTTCGCCACGATGTTTCGAATATTTCTTCGTGAGACGAAAGTCTCTCTTTTCCCCTTTCTCGATTCTCGATCGTTCGAGCAGTAAAGTGCACTTTCACATAATAGTTGCGACAGTTTCATAATTCAATTAACGATATACTCGCCGTATCGCCAATCGTGAATACGTAAAGGAGAGTAATGGAATAATTTCCCAATGAACAGACGCTTACATTTAATAAATACATCCAACATGATTACACGATTACACTCATTGGAAAGTTTAAGGAGCATTTAATGAATATTTGCGACGTAAAAGCGTATACACAGAATAATTCCGCAAAAAAATTTCCATATTAATGTTTTAACAAGAAAGAATAAATTACAATGTTAATTTTTAAGACTTTAGTTTTATCAAAAATTATTCCAAACTTCTTTAGAAAAATAATTTGTCAAGACAAAGCTATAGTTGGTTGAATCGAATTGTACAGGGTGTCCTAGACCACCCGTATACCTCTTTTCTTTCGAAAACTAAGCATTTTAGAGAAAAATATTTTGAACAAAAATTGTATGGTTTTGAAGGGAACATAAGATGTCATTGGTTTGACCTTGGATTACATTGTTAAGGTCAAGTCAAGGACACCATCTTATATTGCTCTCAAAACAATACAATTTTTATTCAAAATATTTTTCTCTAAAATGCTTAGTTTTTGAAAGGAAAGGAGTGTACGAGATGGTCTAGGACACCCTGTATATAGTATTGATGTCGCATAATGTGTTTGTTCTTTCTTTAAATAATTATTGTATTTAAATGTACAGAAGTTATAAGCTATTAAGAAATGTAAAATACTTCGTTATTTGTATGCTAAATAAATTTAGATTTAGAAGCATGTGTGCTTGCAAAATTCATTTCGTGTCATATATCACAATTCGATTCGAGAAAGGAAGAAAGAGGAAAAGGAAAGATATGCCTCCGGCACAAGATCTTCGATATCGCCTGCCATGTTTTACACAAGATTGCATCGTGGACCGCGATAATGGGCTATTGTTCAGAAATACCGTGAATATATACGACGGAGAGGATAGCCATCGCGTTGACTGACGATATGTTCGATAAAATATTTTTTTCTTTCTTTTTTCATTTCTCCTCTCGCTGAACCATTCTCCAGAGAGTTTGCAATCATCGATATAACAGATCGACGACTATATTCATCGTCCCGTCACTCGGTGAGTTCGATGCCATTCCGGTGATTAGTAACGGGAATTCTCTTATCGTAAAAGAACATATACGTATTATATTTCATGTAGAGAAAACTATTTTAAGACACAAGATATATGGACTTGATTTATCAAATTATTTTAATCAGAGCAATTCAAAATTACTCATATATTTTTAACGATATTTTTCCTTAAGCATTTTTTTAGCTTAAGGTTCTGATTTCCGCACAGTTTTCATTATTCATAATTATTTTTAGATGAAAATTTCATATTCTTTACGCTTCTTCAGAACATTTATACAGTAAGATTACGAATTATCTAATATCTTTAAAAAGAGTTAATTAACGATGCTCGATATTGACGCTCGTATATCGTCAGGTGGTCTTGATTTAATGTTACGTCAGCGAGCACAGGAATTGGAGAACGGTCTGGAACGAGAACGAGGAGGCCTTCGTCATCCAAACCACAGCCGCCAGCTGGTCTCTCACCAGGTGTTAGAGAGTATCTACGATGTACGCTGTCCGGTCGGAGAACAGAGGGGTCTCACAATGAGATTCGCAGGTGCGAGGTGAGGATGTAGCAGGAGGACTCTCGCTTATCTTACCGAGAAATCGTCCACGCTCTCGCCGCGGCATCTTAACGAACGGAAAACGAGCGATGGCGAACCAGCATCGGAAAGAAAAGGAAAAAGAGAGCCAAAGGAACACAGAAGAGCCGCTTCGAAGAGTTACTTCGAGGTGTGACTGGCTGCTTTATCCCGCGAGTTGCCCCAAGCCAACATTTTCTTTGGCTTCATTTTTCAAAATATTTTTACATAATTTTATTTTATAATATTTCTACATTAATATAAAGTAATCTTATTGGATATAAGAGTCTCAATTAAACTCTGATTAATTTAATCAGCCAAATGCGTTTTGTTGACATTTTGTTAATATAAATATAAAATTATTAATTATTTGTTGCTCAATGCGTAAAAATACAGATTAGATTATTAACGAATTATATAATTAAAAATTCTATTAAGCGTTACAATTAATCGCTAATTAAAGTTTATAATTAAGAGGTTTGACCAAAATGGCTTCAAATCGCTAAAAAAATAATCAGATCTATAGAACTATTCAATTTTAAAATTCTTTGAAATTTATATTCATAGAACCTGCGAAAATAACATCATTGACGTCAAGGGAGCTTGAACAAGTGCGTCATAGAAAGGCAAGGAAGAAAACTTTTAAGAGGAAAGATATTGAGAAAAGAAAAAATAGGATTGAGGGGAAAAAAGAAGAACCTCGCACAAGGGACATATAAGAAAAAGAAGAGAAAGAAAAGAGATAGAAACATGAGAAAACAAAACGAAAGAAGTAGAGAGAGAGAGAGAGAGAGAGAGAGAGAGAGAGAGAGAGAGAGAGAGAGAGAGAGAGAGAGAGAGAGAGA
>JBCAUJ010000011.1:7621441-7636321 GCA_038406275.1 Cataglyphis albicans
GAGAGGGAGAGAGAGAGAGAGAGAGAGAGAGAGAGAGAGAGAGAGAGAGAGAGAGAGAGAGAGAGAGAGAGAGAGAACTGGAAGATGCAGAGAAGAGAAAACATCGAGAAGAGAAACAGAGTAAATCAGTCGAAGTGATGGGGACGAAATGAAGGAAACGAGGCGAAGGGGAAGAAACGCTGCGTGACTGGAAGAAGGGAGAAAGAGAGAGCAGAAACGTAGACCGAGCTAGTCGCCTAGACAGCGTGGCAGCGGCGGCAGAAATCAAATAAAACGAGAACCCGTTGTACACGCACGTACATACGTAACCACACGGTGCCTAGCTGGCAGCAATGATCTCTTGGTCTCCCTGCATGTTGACGATTCGATATGGCGAACACGTAGGTCGCAATATAAGAGCAATATAAATTTCTCGTTTGTTTTATAATTGATAATGTTAACGCGATTAAATAATAAGGAATATACAAGGTACATGCATGGTCCTTCGAGGACCGAAAGTATCTAAGTTCAAGAAATTTAAGACTATAATTTAAAGACTAACAGTCCATCCATCTTTTCATGGGTGTGATGCGATGTGGATAACTCGGCTTATTGTTAGGATTAATGAAGATCGGTAATCTAATATGCTACGATGACACTTGGGCCTTATTGTTAGTCCACTGGAGTTGACTAATTTATAGAGTTAGAGGTGTTCCGACATGATCTATTAATACTTACACATGTCGTTTGTACCTGATACTCGAGTCGTCGCGTGTACCGCACCGGTGGCACCGCAATGCTACTTATTAGCAATCGGTTTACTTCGTTTGAAGTAGGATTAGCGTAGAATTAGCATAACTCCTCGTACAACCTGGCTTTCTACGCGTGTGATAAAGAAAATGTATACATTCCTGTCCAACATCAGATACGCTGAGTAAGCGGGTGTGCTCGTTTGCCGTGTAAGAAGGTGCCGGTTACATAGACGACTTAGACTCAAGATGGTAATCTCTCTCTTTTTCTCTCGCGTGAATAACCAGTCACCTAACATTTTCTCGATATTTCACTGATTTCCTGGCTGGCAGCAATTCCGGCGACTTTTACACCGTCGTCGATGGATGCGCGCCATTTGTCACGTCCTTAGCGTACATCGCGCAAGAGCAACGCGAGTGGAATTTTTAATCCGCGCATTCATCGAATTTATCTCACGCTGTATCGTGCCTCTGCATGTGTGTGTGTGTGTGTGTGTGTGTGTGTGTGTGTGTGTGTGTGTGTGTATGTGTGTGTGTGTGCGTCTTAACGAGTGAATGGGAATTAAACTGGACTCGCGACGGATCCGCATCAACTTGCTTTGCGTTTCTAAAAGCTTCCCATATGGCAGCTATCGCTCCGCGCGGTATAACCATCCGACCCCACCGCGGAGAGACTTTCATTTACCATAATGAGATATATGAAGGAACGCACCATGGTTGATTTATATATATTCGCGAAATGATTTCATCGCGAGGAATGCGCCTTTCTTTTACTCGGATAAAATTAATGTACACGTGATTTCAATCCAAATGTCCGGATCCTCTTCTTGAAGAAAGAGATTTCCTGAAGGAACAGACACGAATGATCTGAGCACTCCTAAGAAATAACATGAAAAAATGATGATTGTTATCTTTGGGGAATATTAAAGTCTATTGTGAAATTTCCATACCTAATTATAAAAGTAATGTTTAATTGAAATGACTAGCACATATACAGAGTGTGAAAAAGATTTAGGACTTTAAGGGCAGATAGTACTCACGAAATGAAGAAAAAAATCCTAATAAACCTGGATCGAAAAATTAATATTGTCAGAGTTATAAATATTTATCCATTTTGGTTCAAGTAAGTTGACTTATTCGCTTCTGGTCCTCTCACGCGGCATGAAAACATTATGACAAATTACATCAGAAAATGCCTGTCAAATAGTTAAAACAATGTCGGGAATATTTTATAGAATTCGCAATTTTGTAATACGAAGAAAAGTAAAGCTAGTATAGAACTAGTAGAAGGACATCTAGAAAACTTTTTGTAAACTTTGAAGTTTGAAGAATTTTTCTTTTTTCTTCTTTTAAAACAACAAATTCTTTTTTTGGATGAAGAAATGATAAGATAATCCGTTATTGGCGAATTGTTCATAACTCCGACAATATTAAGTTTTCGACTCATGTTTATAGGACTTTTTTTCTCTATTTCGACAGTACTATCTGCCCATAAAGTCCTGAATCCTTTTTTTCAAACAATCTGTACATTTATATCCTTGGAAAAAATCTTTTCCAGTTGCGAGGGCGGCGAACAACGCGCACAACGACGCAGCAAATCCCGACACCTCGAGTGCTAGTTAGCAGCTGCTTGAAGAGTATGTACTCGTCGCGTATGCCGCTGGTATAGAAACACGCCAAGAATTGGAAAGGCTTTCCGTGCGATGAATTCATGCAATTCACGCGACGCTGAGGAGTCTCGGCCTCGCGCGCAAAGACTTACCGCGCGATTTCACCGCGGGGCTACAAATCTTCTTCGCGATATATCACAAAAGCGGCGAGGACGCGCGAAAGAGAATGATTCAATTCACGCTTGGACGTCGCGTTCATAATACAGGATGTTCTAGATCACTCGTACACTCCTTTTCTTTCAAAAACTAAGCATTTTAGAGAAAAACATTTTGAACAAAAAATTGTATGGTTTTGAGGGGAACATAAAATGGTGTCATTGGTTTGACTTTGGAATCGTTAAGGTCAAGGACACTTTTAATTTCTTAAATAGACTCCCCTATTTTTTTGTATATTCTTATAGCTTATGTCAAGAGCTTGCCAAAACACTATAATAATATATTTTTTTATTAAGAATTTTTTGAGTTACTTTGTATCTTAATATGACATATTTTAATATAAAATATAAAATATCTCAAAACTTATTTAGTGTTCGATAATTGTATCGTAATACTTTTATGTACAGAATAATTATGAATCAAATGGTGTACAGAAAATAATTGTTTTTAAAAAAAAGTATGCAATTATTTGCAATATATTTTTTTATAACAATTATTTATTTTTTCTTTATACCATTTGATTCATCTTATTATTCTGTACATAACAGTTTACGATACAATTATCGAACACTAAATAATTTTTGAGATATTTTATATTTTATACTAAAATATGTGAGATTAAGATACAAAATAACTCAAAAAAACTTTTAATGAAGAAATACTTTATTATAGTGTTTTGGAAAGCTCTTGACATAAGCTATATAAGAATATGCAATAAAAAATAGGGGATTCCATTTAAGAAATTAAAGGTGTCCTTGACTTGACCTTAACAATGTAATCCAAGGTCAAATCAATGACATCTTATGTTCCCTTCAAAACCATACAATTTTTGTTCAAAACGTTTTTTTCTAAAATGCTTAGTTTTCGAAAGAAAAGGGGTGGTCGAGGACTCCTTGTATAATAATGTACATCGTCATTTCGAAATATATATTTACAATATTGCGAATATACAGGGTGTTAAACAAAAAAAGATCGCATATTTTGAGAGCAGGTAATATTGATCAAAACGAGAGAAAAGAAGTTGAATTAACATGGATTCTACAATTAATATCTTTGAAGACTATCTTTCAATTTGCGCTTTTTGTCCTTTTCTTATTGGTTATGTCACCTCTACACTGCAATAAACAAAAGAGTACTTTCTAGTTTTGCAATCAGCATTGCAGGTGTTTTATATAGTTCCTATTCATTGCCACGCATTTTTTAGCCCTACGACTCAGAGAATCATTCATTTTTTTTTAAATATCTCTGGATATTCTCGAATTTGCTACTTACGTACAACCCAATATTACTATAGCAAAACTAGTAAATACTCTATTGTTTACTGCATTGTAGAGATGATACAACCAATAAGAAAAGGACAAAGAGCTGAAATAAAAAAGTAGCTTATATCTTCAAAAATATTAATTGTAGGACTCACCATATCTACTCTCAAAATATGTAATGTCCTTTTTTCTATAAATAAGATAGAAAAATATATTTAAAATTCAGCAATATCTATTTATCTATCTTTTCACGATCTCCTATATATTTTCGAACAAATAAAATTTTCTTAAATAGATAATATATAACATAGGAATTTTGTCAAAACTTACTGAAAGCTACATCTCTCTGCTACGTGCGAGTTACAACTCTTGAGAGAAAGAGAGAGATATATATATTACTTTCTTTTTAGTTTAATCTTATTTTAATCTTGACATTCTGCAGACATTCTAGACTTCAATCCTCGAGAAGAATCTCCGCTCTAAGAAAAATGGCTGGACAGTATTATATACAAAGTCTTCAGTTTCTTCAGCACTTATCGAACAAGTGCTAATTCGAGGAACTTTTATTTTTTAGTTACAATCGAACCGAATTATCACGTTCGATCTCATGTGACATTACATACTAAATATAATAAACGCGCACAAACAAGAAAGTATATTTTTTCAACAGAAATATGCAGAATCCATCGTCTCACACTTATGAATCTTTAACAATTCTAACTTACTGTAGAGGGACATTTTTATATGAAAGTCAAAGTAAATTGCGCATAAATATAGTTCATGTCATTATCAATTAATTAAACATATTGGAACACATCTTTCATTCTGTCATTTCTTGATCGCTTTCTGCCAATCGCATGATGGCAAGATTAGTTTATAAATTCCTTAAGAATCCACTATCGATGCTTATGTCAGTCGTTTTATTATGTCAAAAATCGCAAACATATAAATGATTCTCGCAATTTACTTCACACAATTTTTTTGACGAAAACAAATTCGTAAAATGTTTCTCTCCCTCCCTCTATCTCTCTCTCTCTCTCGCTCTTTCTCTTTCCCTCTTTATCAGACTCTTAAATAAATTCAATAGAGCATGCATATATGAATATACAATAGTATATATTCTTGATTATATGTATAATTTTTCAGTATAATGTATATTATTAAAGTATAATATATATAAGTATAAAATATAATTTTTTTAGAATTTGGACTATTTCGAAAGTTATCGCTAAATAATTATTGCATGTTTGTACGCAATTTGCCAAATAACTTTAGAGATAAATTGCAAATTGATAGCTCATACATTTAAAATTAAAGTTGATAAAACTGTAAATAAAAGATTATTCCTCATCGATTTAGATTACTTCTATAGAGATTACTTTTTATCGCCTCTTAAATATATTGCAGAAAAGATTTTTCTGAGTAATTCTCCGCAAGAAAAAAGTGGGGGGCATTGGTATTTAGAAAATAAAATAAATTAAAGTTTGATATTAAAATTTGTGTATGCTGTTATAATCTTTTATTTTTTGATTGAAAAATATTGTTTATGACATTTATGCATGGCGACATGGGTGATAAAATTCCTCCCTCGCTTCTTCCACTCTCCTCCCTGCATCCTCATCTCAAAAAAATTTCTAATAAATATCCTAACCAACCCTAACCTAACTTTATTTTTAAAATTAAAAATAGACTGTAGTTAGGTTAGAATTTTTTCAGAGTGGAGGTACAGGAGAAGAGACAGAGCTCCTCATTGCCTACGCATTCAATATTTTTCAGTTTTTATATTTATTCGCCAGAATCTGAAGAAATGAGAAAAAATAATAAGCTGCAAAAAATAGATAAAACCGATTATTAATAAAATGTCCAAGATCATATACCTATCGCGTAAACATAAATAAAAACTTTTTCCACGACTTCTCTAATACATGAAATACAAAGTATACAAACTTCACTGCCTAATATTATTTTATAATATATGAAAAAAGCATTAACATTGTGAAACTTTCATTTGTTATATCTTTTAAACCAATGCCCCGTTGCCGACTTCTTTTTTGCGAAAAATTACTCCGAAGAACCTCCCCTACTGCATATTTAAGTGGCGGTAAAATCGATGAAATATAATCTTTTATGCAATTTTACCTTAAATTTTACTCCAAATTATTTCAGACATTCACACTCGATTTCTGATATTCATTCCAAATATATATATTATTGCAAAAATAATAATAATAATAGCGCTACAAGCGTCAAAGATTGAAGAAAAAAATCTATTCGCCAGATTTGAAGGGAACACGTGGCATTCAATCAACGTTGAATATACGGATTTAGTGTTCATATTATAACTAATGAAGGTGAGTCTCGATTACAGAGCAGACATCATCAGATGTTAAAAAAAAAAACGTGCAGGATCATAATAAACACACGATTGACCAAAGTATACAGGTTTCTATCTTTTTCTCTATTTATATATATATATATTGCTTCTATATATATACATTTTCTCTCTCTCTCTCTCTCTCTCTCTCCCTTTCTCTCCTATAACTTCTGTATATTGCAAATGATATCATCATGTTTACATTGCTCACGTATGAGCATGGCTGCGTTAATCTCGCACAAAACCTTTGTTAATATCTGTCATTCGTAAGCTCCATTCATGAAAATTGTCGACGCGAACACGCGTCATGGCTAGGATGCGCTGGCACGTGGAGTACAATTTTGCCATGTGGCATCAGTTGGTCTCCACGTGTGCCCTAAAATTGCCTGATCATCCGCTTATAACCGCGTAATTGCCTCTATGTACGTAAGAAGCTTACACCCACTACATCACAGACGTCGTGGCATTAAGGGATCATTGCGCGAGTGAATTAAGTAAACAGGACGAGAAAAGGATGCGAGAAACACGAGTCTTCGAAAGATGGGAAAAAACGGATGCTGCGGGGGATGAAAAAGGAGAGATCAAGAAGCTTGCTCTTAACGACGACGTAAGAAAGAGTGTGTGGCTACTCATTACTCGGAAGATTGCAGACTCTATTTCTGTTCGGATCGCACAATTGGGGCATCCTCGCGGCGCGATAGTAGCAATAGTGGTAGTGACAGCGGCGCGGGGGTTGCATGGACACATGCGTTGTACGAGGGCGACGATAACGCGATCGTTGACGAGATATACGCGGGGGCGAAGGAGCGGATGGAGGCACAAACGCCGCGGACACCCCGTAGAGAGGTGTATATTAGACGCGATGCGCCGCGACGCACGGATCAGAAGGACGCCGGACACGGATCGAGAGACGTGATCAGGGAATAATTCTTGCGTGAGACCATCGAGAGACCAAGCATTCGCCGGAAGAATCTAACATGGTAAGTCGCGTGACTTTTACATTTTACAATAAATGCAAACAGTGAATAATCAAAAAATGTCTCAATTCAATTCAATCTTTTTAATAAATTTAATAAATTTTATGGAATATAAAAAATACTTGATTACATATTTTAAATATATCTAATCAAATTTCTCGAAATTATTTAATTGAAATTGTATTATTTTAGAATATAAAATTTTTAATATTAGGCATATATATAAACTCGTCAATTCACAATAAATTATTAAGTAAATTTTTGAAAAATAAGATTACATTTATTTTAGTAGAAACAAAAAATTATTTTGGTGATTAAATATTTTACTGATGCATTCATCAAGATGACATAGGCAAAAATCATTTTATAACAGCGTAAATTTTCGAATAATTTAAAATTGGTTTAGTGTTAAGTTAACAAACTCATGCGATATTACTGGCATTCATCACCATTCATTCAATATTATGAATCCGGAACACTTTTATGTGCTTTTAATCAAAGCAATTTCTCGACCACTCATAGATAATCAATAAGCAGACAAAAAGCAAAATTTTTTCTTCATCTAGAAATTATTCTCACACAGACATAACGACAGACATAATGACAGTCGTGTCTGTGTAAACAATTCAGGTCACACTATGCGCGTAAGCTACTTGTCATATTCGTTATAAATAAAGAGGCTTATAAATATTACGTTCTTATTCGCTCGTATGTTAGTGCTTTATTAATGGATTGTGTATTTGTCGAGGCTTTCCTACAATCGCGGCTACGATCACCAGCGCATATCTTCCGAAACTGGTCGTGCGCATGTCAATGGAAACTGAATCACGAGATGCCGACAATAATCCGAAGTGCAATCGTTGACTCGCGTGACTCTTATGCTTCTCTCGACGCATTTTATTGCGTCATTACATTACGTCGTGCGTATTTGTACTGGTGTATTTTCTGATTGAAAAGAATTATGCAAGATGTGCAGTTACTCGAAGAATACTTTCATAGAATCTCAGTCAGAAGATGCAAAGTGAAAAAGAAAAACTCGAATATAACACATCACTCAATAAGTCCCCGGTCTGACACATGTATGGCAACATTGTTGACAGGTCCACGTGATTTCTAAAAAAAATTTGTTTTTCTTAGTTAGATCGGAGACTTATTGAATGATGTGTTACATATTTCTAAAAATTTTGAGTACCTCGAATGATTAAATTGTACTTCGCATGTATTGCCATATATCTTCTTTTCTTCCGTCCTTTTGTTTAGAGGGTTTAGGGGGATTTTTCGAACGTATCCGAAGTAATTATGAATGTCCAGGCTTTAAGGATGTATGTGACATATATCAAAATATTAACAAAAACATTATAAATTTTCATAGATTGTTTTACTATTTCTTCTGAATATTTGTGCAAGAATTAAGCCCAATTCTCTTAATGGAAGTTATTTGAAGTTACTATTGATTTTTATGGAAAATCACCTATTGTAGCACTTATTGATTAAATTTGACAAAGAAAAAATATGACCAATGAAATAAAAATTTTCTCATATATTAAGGAAATTCTAATAAATATTTGTGCAAATGCTTGATTTAGATCCACTAATTCGTTTAAAAGTTATTTACTAAAAATTGTAGAAAAATATTATCTGTCTCTTTTTGTCTTTCTGCAAATTACTCGTTTTTCATTGCTTTTTGCAGTTGATTTCAGAGGATATTTACGATCAAAAGTTTTTACCATAAATTAGGAAAAATATTAATTTCAACTATTTTCTTTTACGAATACATCAAAATCCATATTATTTTGTGATACTTTAATTTTTTTCATAACCCGAATTTATTTTTTTAATTTTTCAAACAGTATAAACGTAAGAAATATGTTTTCTTTTTAATTTTGACAATTTTTTGCTACTATTGTATCCAGAACATCCTTAAGAAAATTCATAAATATTTTATTTTCTAGATTAATTAATCACCTCATGTTCAATCATTTTAATAAAATTGAAGTATTTAACCATCCCATAAGACTTCTTTTAAATTAAAAACGAGTTTAATTAATTTATTTTACTCTAAGTACTGAGTACTCTAAGTAATGAGATAACCTAACCTAACCTAAAATAATTATTAATTTATTGTTATAATCAACTTGCTGATCTATTCGCATTTTTGTATACGTCCGGAATTGCAAGCAAAATGTCCGGGAGTTTTGGACTATAAGTTATAATTTTCAAAATTTTATTATGCCAACCGTAATCGCATGAAACATCTCTTTTAATAAAAACGATATGTAATGAATATGGAAATTGTGACATATTCATAATGTAGAAATATTTTCATTCATTTGCATTGCAATTTGCACGTAGTGTCTGATAAGACATTCGCGACACTTTTCAGAACTTTAGACTTGTCAGAAATACAAATATTCTCTTGAATAAACGATGTTAGTTATCATGTTGATTATCGCGACAAATATCGATCTTATTAACACATCACTCAATAAGTCTCCGGTCTAACTAAGAAAAACAAATTTTTTTTTTAAATCACGTGGGTCTGTCAATAATGTTGCCATATAACTGTCAGACCGGGGACTTATTGAGTGATGTGTTATGATTGTCAAATATAATGTATATCATATTAAAATCTAAAAAATAATAGTATATAAAGATAATAAAAGAAATAAAGATGAAACGTATAATACAGACTTGAAATAAAATATAATCAAATAAGGTAATATTATTGAATTAATATTGAAAGGTCAAAAATATGTGTCTTTGAGAAAGAACTTAATCGAAATTATTGACATATGTATATATACATTTATGATTATATGTTTTACAATCATATATGATTTATACAGATTAGCCTTTTATATGTTTCCTCATATCTTATTCTTCCGTTTCATGCGTGTCTCGACCCTAAAGAAAAGTGCGTATATTTACGGCAGCTTTCGGGGAATCGCTTAAACGCAAGCGCGCGGCGGAATTGCTCGGCCGCGATTTAAGCGAACCGCAAAGTAACAATCGTCGCAAACTAGCAGCGAGGAGAAAATGAAATTGCGCGATTCCATTGTCGCTCGGATGACGTAGCCAACGAAATGAGATCGCGTCGAGAGGATCGTCTTTAGACTCGGCGTGAGCATGTCGCGCCACATGGGCGTACGTAGCGAGGGTAATCTCTCTTTCTCTTCTCGTTTAATAAATTTTCAAACTCACAATAATCGAAACCGAGCACATCAATATCTTAATCAAATTCGAGCAAAGGAGAAAAAAAGGGGAAAAGAAAAAAAAAAAAAAGAAAAACGAGTAAAATGGAGAAAACATACATTCTCCGATCTTCGCGTTTGTCGCATAAAAACCGTATTATTATCGATTATTTCGTTTTGATATCATTGATCAAGAACATTTTTCGTTCTATTGCATGGAAATTAGATAAGATCGTGGAAGCGTGGAATTTATTTCGCGCGTAAAAATTTATGCGAGCGCCGATGCGTTGGTCGACAAGTCTCTCTCGGTGCGTCCAGCTGTCTGCCCGAGGCCCCGGGCTCGCCTAATTGTTCGTTTAATTTGCCTCAATTGCTTCTTGGCACGGTCGCGCGAGAATGATATCACGAGGAATCCGACGAACGACTATAGGCACGTCGGCTGCTTGAATCGCGTCCGCGCGCGAGTCTCTCTCTCTCTCTCTCTCTCTTTCTCTCTCTCTCTCTCTGTCTCTCTCTCCCTCTCTCTCTCTGGTCTTGATTTCCTTGTATTATTTTGCTGCTAAGGAAAAACCATTGTTAATTCGATGCAATTTCTTCCTTGAATGTCATCAGAATAATGTTACTTGCATAGAACATAATCAGCAATTAGAAAAGATACATCATTTATAAAAGAAAGCAATTTTATATTTCATATCAAGAATTACTTAAAAAAATGGGAGTTATTAAAAAAAATGAATGTAAAAGTAATATCTGATTTTTTTTTGCGATATGCAGAATATTTATAAAATAATATCTCTTTGATCAAAGTTGAGAAAAACGAGACGTACAATCAAATTGTTGCCCGACACAAAATTTCGATTCGCATCTAAGATCATCGATGTAATAAATTTCAAAATGGCCTTGTTCAAAGATATTTAATAAAAAAATTTGTAGGTAAAATAAAAAAATGAAGTGCTCTGGCGCTTCTCGCGCCAAAATTCATTTCATCTTCATATTCTTTGCTTCTCGAATGATCTTTTATTACATAAGAGTGCAAGTGCAAAACTGTATGTGCGACGGATAAAAGAATGCAATTTACGTACCGATTATAAAACATCATAATCTTTCAGCGAAACCTGAAATGTCAACAATCGAATATATTGATATATTTACGATTAGAATTTTAAAAAATTGAATTTTTTAAAAATGAGATAAGAAACTAAATAAAAATCCGTATTTTTTGGTGCAAAACTGTTTTTTGATAATTTTGAGATAGCGGCAAGTTTTCTTCGAATAAAAGATGGTATGATTAATTAATTTTATTTATTGGATCAGTAATCAATTTCAGTGAATGGCTGGCAAGTAAACTTGCCTTCGTGTGACTCGTCGATTTTATTGAAACTTGATACACTTGTAAAGTTATTAAAAATAATAGACACGTATTTTTTTATATCGGCAATGGTGCAAGTTTAAGGGTGGAAGCTACCCCTTGTATTTATAAGCATGAGTATCGTTTTTCTTTAAACTCACTCGGTATTAGAGCTTTTTTTTAAGTTTTAGACATGAATAAAAGATTTCACATATCGCTGAAAGCAAATCCGATGTTAGAATGTGAAATACAAAATGGCGGAGCCAATATAATAACTTGATAAATCGAAGTATTCTTATCTCGTTCCTTGCCGAAGAATTCCTTAGGAATAACCAACGAGAAGAGAATCAATTTCTATTTCAGTTTTTGTTTGGAACGAGATAAGATTATTTTGATTTATCAGATCATCATATTGGCTCCGCCATTTTGTATTTCACATTCTAACATCGGATTTGCTTTCAGCGATATGTGTAATGTCTTATTCATGTCTAAAACTTAAAAAAAAGCTCTAATACCATTTAGAGATAAACGATACTCATACTTATAAATACAAGAGGTAGCTTCCACCCTTAAAGCATCATTGTCGATATAAAAAAAAATACGTGTCAATTATTTTTGATAGCTTTACAAGTGAACCAAGTTTCAATAAAATCGGCGAGTCACATAAAGATAAGTTTACTTGTGAGTTGATTATTACTTTGCATTTATTTGATCAGTTAAATTCGAATATTTTAAAACTAATTAATTTTGATTTTTATAATTCAATGGTATTTTTCGATGTTCTTTTAAAGTTTCATAAAAGTTAGAAGAAAACTCTCTCAAGCATAGATAAACTGCTATTATTTTGTGGACCAGAAGTGAAAATAACATAGGACATAGAATCTAATATCTAATTTTAGCGAATTGAAAGCCGTGCGTCAAAAGTTAACAAATAAACATCAAAATTAGATTTCTGCTATAAATTTTTGAAAATGGACATTCTATGACTAATTAATGGGGTATTTATTTCCAAAGGAGTAAAAAACAATTTTTTACCGAGCTTTTATTCAAAGTTTCTGTTTTTTTTCATTATCCTTTTAAACGATATACGCGTTTTTATTACGTCACGATGTAACTAGAAACGCACGTGTCACTTCTGTGGAGCATCATATACCCACACATGCTCGCTGCATAACGAGCAAAGCTCTGAATGAATCGTGCTGCACGATGATAACACGAGAGACAATGGACTTTGACTTCACGACTTTTACGATCGCCGATACGAATGACTTCAGCTTCGTCACGCGACGTCATTGCGCCGTTGCAATGACGGCGTTGCATTGACGTTGCATCGATGATGACGATGGGAGGGCTCGACCGTCCGACAAACTGCCTTCGTCGCTTCGGTTTCATCTTACGATTAGTCTAAGATACTAGAGATGATCCGAATGCGACGCAAATGAGACACATCGTCCAATGATGCTGTGCAGAAGAGGAATGTATTTCGAGCGCACGCGCTAGAGCGAGCTGTTTCGTCAGCGCGCGAAAAATGTCAAAGCGCGACTTGACAATCTCTTTCGCAAGGCGTGCGCGCGCCGGCGAACGCGGCCGGGTTTCTGTCGCGCTGTCTCTCCGACAAAATCGCGCTCGGGCCGTTGACCATTACGTTATCTGTGCGTTTTATATAGTATGGCATTTCGCTCACTTGCGAAAGCGACTTTTACGTGCGTCGTTTCGATTCGTCGCGAAGTTCAATGTAGGAACGTTCGCGAATTAAATGTCCGTGTCTGATCGGGCGGAACGGACTGTTCGTATACTACTGTTAATCTAAACTCTAAACGTGGATAAAGTTACGTCATGTAGTTCTTTCGATAATAAAAGGCTTGATTGATCGTAATGAGATATTTTCAACGGCATGATATGATATGATTCGACATGGATATGCAAATAATCCTTACAATTCCATACAAATAAAACATCTGTTTTATTTTCTAGCAACATCTGACATTTTTTCTTTCCTTATTTTCTCACTCCAATTTATTCGTTATTGAATACAGATGTTGATATTTATCGTTATACTTTAAAAATCAAAAATATTCGATTGTGCTTATTTCGCATTGAATATACGCATCTGTAATCTGAGTATATATTTTGCGTGTGGAATATTCATGATTCGGATATTTTTACTATATTCTATCCAATCGCGATAATCGTCGAGTCAACACGCACGCGATGCCAGGAACCTAACCTAGTTTTGATTTCGTCGCGCGGAGTTTATAGCCACGAAACGCATGTCCCTCGTCATTACGACGTCATTCCGGCGTGATCTTGACCGTTGACAATGGCTTTGACAAATAGAAGATCGAGTTTCATCCGTAATTTGAGTAGTAAGAAAACGCCCGAGATTTCTTATTTGCATATTATAGCTCTTCAATGTTTTGATGCATTTTTTGATTCACACTGTGTCAAACTTTTATAACAAATTCTTCAGGGCAAATAAAGATGATCTCTTCTTAATAAAATCGTCGAATATTATTTGTCACAATCTTTTTATTTATATGTATAGTTAATATTTATTCTAGTTTAACTATAAAAACTTTTATTACGATTCACACATTTTTGGAATTAAATACCAAATATAATAAGTACAAAAGCGTTGGAAGAGAGATTTCTCTTATCGAAATAGAATTAAAGATTAACTAAAATTAGATTAATGATTAAGCTGACATGCTTAAATTAAATGCTTACGCATTTATGAACGATCGACTATAAATATTGTCGGTCATGTGATGTTTATCAAATCTGCAATAAACAACGACACATCGTAGCGCTTATCGTCTCGGAAGTGTATCGTTCGAAAACGTAAGCGATGTTGGTCGCACATAATTCGCAATCGGTTCAGCGATCGACGTGCATGCATGTATCAATTGTATAATATATTGCGATATATATACACAAACATATACACGCATACGCGGTATCGTTGAAGTTGAGTGAGTGACATATCTCAGTTGGAAGAAAACCGACTGTTACTTCATTCGATGATAAAGATCTTATCTATACAAAAACATGTCGACATCATAATTGCCAGGGTTGGGTAATATTTGAAATGGTTCCATTTAAATATGTATTTAAAATGAAAATGTCATTTTGCATTTTGTATTTTAAATGCTTTTTGGAAAACCATTTCCATTT
>JBCAUJ010000011.1:7636853-7655708 GCA_038406275.1 Cataglyphis albicans
TAAATATATTTTTTAAAGTATTTTATATTTGGCATTTTAAATGCAATTCGAAAAGCATTTTGCCCAGCCCTGATAATTGCATATTCTGTTATATCGCCCATCGTTTAATAATAATCCAATAATTATCGAATGAGCAATTTTGAAAGAAGAAATGCAAAATAGTCAATCTATCTTAGAGAAAAAAGCACAAGTAGGATTTTAATAGAAAAGAAATATAAGATTAAAATAAGGCTCTCGTGACAAATTTGACAAGGAAAAAACATTGCCAGTAAAATAAAAATTTTAATATGTATTAACAAAATTCAACTACAGTTCTGAAAAACATAAACCTTCGATTGCGCTGAAATTTTAACCATAACTTTTCCTTGACTTGAGTATAAAACATCTTGAAAAATTGTTACCGACAAGGTCCCGTTTGCCCCCTCAAAGTTTCAAACATTTTCACTGTTTATCTCCGAAAATATTGATTTTGGAGAAAAAAGTTTCAGACAAAAAATGAAGCATTTAAAAAATTCTATAAAAAAGGTTATGTACATGTTTTACATAAACTCATTATTTTCGGTATTATGTGATAAAATAATAATTTTAACGCTATCGTGTTAATACACACTTCATCCACGTATATGGGTTTTAATGCAAAGTGAAGTTGCAATAAATTTACAACTTTTCACACAAAGCGATGTTCAATCCAAAACTATGTGTCCAGTTTTTTGGAGCCCCCCGCAGGAGAGCGGAACACACTGCTTCCACGCATATATAGTTTTTAATACGAGATGAGATTGCACCTAGATTTATAAGTTTATATATATATATATATATATATATATATTTAATATATTTAATATATTTAATTATAATATAATTAAATTATATTTAAATTATATATTTAAATTATATTTAAATTATATATTTAAATTATATAATATTTAATTATATAATATATTTAATATATTTAATATATTTACTATAATTAATTATAATATATTTAAATTTTTATTTAAAAAAGCGAGTATATAGTTTACAAGATTTTTTATTTTTACTATTATAAATTATATATATATATATATATATATATATATATATATATATATTTATAGCAAAATGCTTGACTTATAATAGTAAAAATAAAAAATTTTGTAAATTATATACTCGCTTTTTTTTTCTTGCAGCTGACTTCGCAGTTGATATTCTCAATCAAAATCTTCGTCATAAATTAGGAAAAATATTAATTACAACTATTTTCTTTTATGAAAACGTTAAAAAGCTTATTATTTTTTGACACTTTAATTTTTACAATACAAATTTATTTCATTTTCACCAAACGGTAAACGTAAAAAATGTTGTTTTTTTTTAAGTTTTGAAAGCTTTTGCTACTAGTGTATAACTAAAACATCCTTAAGGGAGCATGAAGAATTTAGTAAATGTAAATCTTGGGTTGAGATTCATTTACATTTGAACATTAAGAAAAATTTATGCTCTAAATTAATCAGTTTCAAAGAAAAATTAATTTTCTTTGAAACTGACGCATTATCATCTTGCATCTACTCTTATTAACTCTCAAAATTTAAAAATAATATAAATATATACAAAAACAATGCACAATTTCCAAATTAACAATAAAAAAATTAGTTAATAAAGATTATTTTCAAATAATACATGTCTTTAATAAAGCGATAGTTTCTCGTTTCGCTAAAATAGAAAAAAAAAATCCGAATAATTTCCAAACGACAGGACAGTTTTCTATAATAGCCACGAGAATGTGCTTGCATTTAAATATACGGTGGTAAGTAAAGCCGCGTACATTTTCCGACATTCTACGTAAATTCGCTTCCAAAGTAAATCGGGGCACGCGTTATCGATGTAACATTGCGACTCGGTTTCGACATCGCGACAAACGCGGAGAGACGAACGCGACTCCCTTTCGCCGATTCTCTTGCCACGCGAGCGAGCTCTCGCTCGCTCGGACGCGCACGTACGCGCGTCTCAAACTCTCTCACTGTCTTCAAATTACGTTGGACAGATAATTCTCTTCCGAGTACTGCTGATCACGATAAAAAGATGTATTAGTTCCGAGGCACGCTCCCACGCGCAGGTGTTCGTCTAATGTATCTCTTCCAGCTCGTGCCCTCGGAACTCTCTTTCGACGGTTTCTATTAATAACACGAGATTCAAGGATCGTGGATGAGCGATTCATTCATTTTTTTTTCGAGCGATATGCGTTGGTATGCGTCTATAATAATAAAAAATTTAAATAAAAATTTATATGTATATATATATATATATATATATATATATATTTATATATTATATCAATTTATTCAACGCTTTAATTTAAAAATAATATATTGTATCTATTCTTTTTGCGTAATTAATATTTTAATTGATAATAATAAAAAATACTCGGATATGATTAAATTAATCATTTTACTTAATTTCAATTATCTAGATTTTAATATAACGAACACAAATATATATTATAAACAAAAGTTATCATTAACCATCAAAGAAATGTCCTAAATAATTTCTAAAAAAATATAGGCATTATGTCTATACATATAACAGCAGAATGTTACATTCAATATATATGTGTATGATGTATCTCGTTTTTAAGAATTTTTTTGCAATATAAATTTTTGGATTTTGCTCGATCTTATCGCGACGATTCTCGATTCATCGAATATGTCCCGCGATTTAGGCTTGAATCTCCAGTCGATTCATTAATCGACGGCGGAGAACCGCGCTCGCGAGAGCGGCCACTGATCCAGAAAGTAATCCCGGGAATTCGTTACGGAACTCGAAGGCGAGCTACTTTCCGTTCTCAGGGAGGCTGTTCGGGTTATTTATAGCGTCCTACCCGCCGCCGCATAGGCTGCAAAAGGAAATTCTCTCTCACTCTCCTTCTCCTCCTTCAGCAGCCGCCACTACCTTCGCCATCTCTGTCCTCATATGTACTGTACGTATACGTGTCCACTCTGATCGCGAGAGCGAGCGTATCGGTCCACCTTCTCCTCGATGCGAGCAAAAACGTAGCCTGAGAGAAGAGATCGCGACGATGACGATGATGGAAGTAGATTCGCGAGATTTTGTAATATCGGTAAAAATATAATGAAGATGAGATCGCCCTGGGGAGATTCTTAACAATCATCATCACGACATTCGCTATTATCGCTGTCTCCGATTTTGAGATTTTATTGTGACACGATTAAACGCTTGTATTCAAATTTACTTAATCACTAATACAGGGTGTCTACTCAAATTTTGTGAAAAAATTCCCTAAAAATTCCCTGATTTTCCAGGTACTTTTGTTCAAAACTTCAGATAAAGAGAATATTTCAAAGAATTTTTGGTGCAATTTCCTAAAATAAATTTTTTTATTGCACGCATATTTATAAAGCTTTTTATTAAAAAAAAAAAGAAACACAAAGCCATTTAAGTTTTAAGTACTGGATTACAAATGTACTGGAAAAAAACTAGCTATTTTTAAAATAAAAATTTTTAACTTGCATAACATTTGTATTTTTTTATCACTAAAAATTAAAACAAAAAATATGTATTGCATATTCAATATTTTATTAAGACGTTGATTATATAAACAGAGATAGATAGATATTTATAATATATTTTAAACACATAATTTACAATTTGGCTTATTGATTATTGCCTACTGCTTACAGTAGGATTGCAAGAGCAAAATTATTAAACAGAGAATTTTTAAAGAAATTTCCCGAGTTCTAAGAAAATTCTACGAGAATTCTCTAATTTTTCCAGGTAGAAAAAACTTCCTAAGAATTCCAGATTTTCCAAGGGTAGACACCATGTAATATAAATTAGTGCGTTTTTAAATCATCTATTATATTATAGGAATATTATAAGAATTCATTGCGTGTGACGCAGAATAATTTTTTGACAAACGCTTGAGACAAGACGATAGGGATCCAAAAATCGCGACAATATTATCATAGAATGCGCGGATCCTCTCGCGGAAACGCTTAACCCAGAAGAGTTGGTTGGAGGGATGGCATCTGGCTGATATATCTTCCTGTTTCCTAGAAGCGCGCTGAATTGAACGCACGAGTATTCCCTTTTGGATAAATCATTGATGAATGAATTGCTTGTATCCCGTGCTTGAGTCTCGCTGCCTATTCATCTCTTTCTCTCTTTCTCTCGCGTGCGCGTCTTCCGACTTGCGAGATCATCGTCTGTAATATACACATGAATCATTGCCATATGATAGTTTCCTGTCCATGTTTAGCGGTCGCTCACCACTACATCATTCGTTCCCTCGAGTCGGAAAGTTGGACCACCTCGATAGATTCTCTGACCACGAATATATATACGACAGTTGCTTTTCTCTCCTCTTATGAGATTTTTTATGAAAGAAAATATACGAAATGCATAAATCGTGAATCGCGGAACTAAAGAGCGAGGTCGAATTTTTATATGGGTATCGTAGTGGATTTTCCTTTGTCGGAAATATTAGTCATTATATAGAACATTGACATTGATATGTAATGACGTATAAGAGATCTAAAGTTTCTCGCTCGATAAGTTTTATTGAAATTTTAAATAATTCCAAATAGATTCATGAAGTATTTCTCAAAGTTTTTCCTCTCAATCTCAATTATTTCATTATAATAAATTTAGTTTAAATTTTATTATAATGAACGTTTTGGGATTCTACCATGAATCCATTTGGAATTATATAAAATTTGAATAATAAAAAAAAGGATAAAGGAATCGCGAATAAACAAAGTAAATAATTACTTTAATTTCTTAGTATGAATAATATGAAAGAAATTTAATAACACTATGTAGGTTAGGTTGTCCCAGATCTACCTGCTAATGACAGATTCTTGAGGTTATTTTAAGATAATTTTTCTTCGGCAAAAATATCGAGGCATTAATAATAATTAAATAATTTCCGTGTTATAAGCAATTTTAAAAGAAGAGCTTTCTGCAAACTAAACTTTATGAAGTGTTAAAAGGTTAGAAATGTTTACTAAGTTTACTTTAATAAAAGAAAGAGAAAGAGCAAGAGAGAATTATAATTTAAGGCTTAGTTACAAAGATACATGATGGAAAAAATTAGAAAGTTGCAAAAAATAATGAATCCTCTCAACATTTTCGCCGAGGAAAAAATCATCTTCAAATGATCTCAAGAACCTGCCATTAGCAAGTGAAGCGATAGATTTCGGACACTCTATATATTATCTTAATGTTAGGTACGGCAATAAAAAAAGGACAGATTTAGCAGTCGTTCATCGATGGCTACTGCTCATTCATCGGTATAAAAGCGTGTAAGAACGAAACATTTCTCGTGTTTATGTTGTTCAACTCGTCGAAATTTATCCTTTCGAGTCTCTGCCCTCTCTCTCTATTTCTCTCTCTCTCTCTCTGTCTCTCTTTTTCTCTTACTCTTTTCACGGCCAAACAAACAAGTTCCCCCAAAATTCCATCGTCGTGAAGACGGTATGGCACGCTTCTGCGATTTTTCATGGAATGACACGAACGGAGATCCAGGCCGGTCGTCTGGTGCAGAAACTATTCGCGGAAGCTGAGCGCGTAATGCGTCGCTTGTCACATACCAGCAGGAGGGTTCGTGCGTTTAACTGTGTTAAGTGCCCTGTACCTACCGGCAGCACATAATGCGAGAGGAGAAGAGAGACAGAAAGCCCGCGACCTAAGCCCGTATACTCTCCGATGCAGGACCCTACGTGACGACGGATAAAGCCGTCAGTAGTGTTCGTCGCGGGCGCTGAGCCTCTCCTGTGTTAGGCCAGCTCGTATTCGACGTGATTGTCGAAATCTACATTGTGCGTTCTGCATTGTTCGCCAACCGCCGAATCACGTGTCTCGGAATTCTTATGTATGACGTCAAAGAAATCGAAGTCTTCCTAGATATACGAACTCTTGGAAATCGTTCATGTGCACGAGAGACGCTTTACGCTGCACTCCTTTTTTCTCATGAAGAGTCTGACTCGAACGTGATCGGAGTTCGTGGAACGATCGAAAGTTACGTGTTTGGGAATTTTCACGTCACGTCGAAGAGAAGAAGGATCTTCGAATTCTAGAGATGCACGGATACATGGATCACTCTTAAAGATTCCCGAATTGATGATACATTCTCGTGTATCCACGAGACTCCGATTTTCCGGGATTGTATTTGCGAAATTTTGAAAAGACGGAAGAAGAGGTGATATTCGCGAGAAACAGAAAATCCCTAGGAAATAGCTAGTGTGAGTCGGCGTAATCGCGCGTTTGTCGAACTTGAGTCTCGCAAAGAATTCGCAGTGAATTCGCCGAGATTCTTAAATTTCTCTCCTACACGAGATTTTCTTTTCCACGTTGGCGAGTATTAAAAGTTCTACGAGGGCAAAACACGACTCGTGGAGTCCGGAACAAATGTCCGAACAAGTGCGAGACATTACAAACATTATACGATCGCTTGCGTTCCTACATTTTAAAGGTGAATTAGATTCGATCCGCGCGCGCGCGCGCACGCTTTGTGAGCGTGAGAGAATCGGCGTGACCGACCGCTGACTAGCACGGATACGGACATTATTAACCCATCAGAGAGAATCCGGACTCGTGCACGGTCCCCGATACGAATCATACGATAAGGTTCTTCCCTATATGCGAGCGCGACTCGACCAAGCGAATCCGTCCAAGTCTCTACACATCCATGATACGGTCCTAAATACGGTCCTAAAGATAGTCCTCTTTCTCTTTCGTGAGAGCAGCAGTTCCAGTTGCAGTTTCTGGAAATATATTTCTGGAAATCATGAACGACCTTCCCGAATGCGAAATTCGATTGTAGCTGCAAAGGTTCGAAGGTGAACGAAACGAATGAGACAAGAGCAGCGGAAAAATACGATATGGAGAACAGGTGCCGATACGTTATAAACGGAAGATCGATCGCGCAGCTTCTTCCCATATTGGACGATAAATCGAGAAACATCCTCGCGAGTGGGAAATTCAAGAGTGACGAGAATTTACGCGTCACGTGACTCCTTTTTCTCTCAGAAACGATGAGATCTGCGAGAGAGATCGCTCGAGATCGCCGTGAAACGACGAAGTGAAAATAGTTATTCACTCTGACGATTATGTGAATCCCGAATCCCCTTGGGTTCCAAGTTCACGACGTCGCTGTACACATTGCACGTATCATTATATCCAGTGAGAACGGCGGTGGACCGAACGAGGTGGGGTGGGGGAGGGGGAGGAGGGGGGAGGGGGGTGGGCTAATTGATATCGAGGAGAAGTGAAAGAAACTCGTGCACGCGAGGAAGCACGTGGCAATCTGAAATTGGAACCTGGTTCAATCTTGCCTCGAATCCTTCTCTTGGCGAGCGTACACACGCTTGTGCGACGCTTTTCTTGCCGCAGCCGAGCCTCTCACAAGTACTCCGATATATGTGCGGCTATGATCTCAAGCAAGGTGAGGACGCAGCGATTTCAGCTCGATAATCAATCGCGATCGTGAGAAATAGACTGAAGACTGATTGCGAAAGAAGAACTATCGGCGCAAAAAAATAATTATCTCTGAAAAAAAAGAGCCATTTTCACTTCAATGACTATACTGAGACCAATAATATTCGCAAAATATACCATACGTGTATGGTACTCATGATGTTTGAAGTGAATTCGAAATGAAGGATATTTTTCTTATTATTTTCTTATTTCCAAAATAATTAAATATTTAAAATTGTTACTTTTTCACATTTACAAGTTCTATATTCACACAGATCTATGTATATTTTATTTCTTATATATTTTTTTTTTGCTTATCCTATTTTTATATTTTTATATACTTAAATTGGTCTGTTATCGCCAGAATAAATCCTAATAAGCTCTTGAGAGTGTAAATTTTCTTTTTAAGCATTTTCAAAATAATCACATTTATTTACGGACGATTTAATCTGAAAGTTGAGATACTTTATTTTTATGTCTCATCGATCTCTTTAACCTTGTCGCCAGAATAAACCCTACGAGCTCGGGTTAACGTGCTGTAGAAGGTCTTGAGCGAAGATAGCTGCAAGCGACCGCGATATTCCTTCCTTGTTGCCGTTATTGGCGAAGGAGGAAGTCAGGATAAGGATCGTACTTATAATCGGTTTTCCGCATAACATTATCGAAATAATAAATTGGCAAATAATCGACCGAACTGATCGCGAATTATTCCTATCATCAAGCAATTTAATGCATGTCACTTTGCATGGATAAGCTTCAATTTCATTTGTCCGTTTTGATTGATCGAAAATAATAATGGTAATTCACAACAAAATTTATTTCCTAATTATGCACGCAGTTAACATGTACATGCGCGTATATATATATTTTTTATTATACAATAAATATATCCAATTTTTAGTTAAGTTTTCTTTATTTTAATTGTATTTTTAGTTTTATAGGTTAGGTCATTTTTTACTTTTTTAAATTGTTTAGTTTTTTAGTCTATTTAAATTTTGATAGTACGATTGCATGCAGTTAAATCTAACAATCAACAATAATTAATTTTATTATTATAATATAGAGATATTCCACAATCGGATGATTGGTGTAGAGAATAATTTGCAAATGATTATGAATTAATCGATTAAGATAGTATTTAAACTAGCAATTGCTAAATGCAAAGCCTATCGCTACTTTATTCAAAGTGCAATTTTAAAATATTTTTTCAATTTTCTATAATTTAACTAATTGGTATTAGCGTAATGTATTATAGCGGTACCTTCAAGCAACGAGAAATCGCAGGAAACTTGAAATACAGTTATTCTGCTGTTTTTCATAGGAAGGATGAGGCAATCAATGTGTTGATACATCAATCGACTTAAGTTCCGCGTTCGCGGGTTAATACAGGGTGTCCTAATCATACATGCTAATTCTTATATACGTGCTTATATACGTACTCCTCTGGAATGCTTCTCAAAGTTTTGTCATTTTCGAAAAAGTAAATAGCATTTTCTCAGCTATCTTTTAAATCGATCATCTCTAAATCGAATCCACGATTTACATTTATTTCGTATCCGATGCAAATGACTGGCACGAGCGATATCGGTATAATGTTTCTTCGCTCATTTATCAATTTTTTGCACATAGTTATCCTCTGACTTACGTGCATATAATTATAATAAGAATAACGATTGTTAGCAAAAAATCTGCAAATAACCGAAGACATCGGTATAATTTATCATTCGCATAAGCGCGTCTTACGAGGCTGAATGTAGATGCGTATTGCGAGTCTTTTCTCTCTCACCACATTTTATAGATATCAGAAATGTTTAATTATGGCAATGAGAGCCAAGCGCAGGTATTAAAGATTTTTATTAAAGATTTTTGATTTTATTCTTAAGAGCCTTTCGTTTATATATGTTTTCATAGATATGTCTCACAACATTTGGATATGGCATTTTACTTGGGGTTGGGAAGAAAATTTCCTTTTGTCCTCTTAATTTATCACAATGTACACAAAATGCATTTAGATAATGTCACGCACGAGGTATAAATGATAGAACATAAATCGATTATTTTGAATCAAAATCAATCAAGTAAATCATAATTAATAATTAATATTTTCCTCAAATAGTCTCAATTTTATCGAATAATTTAAAGAATTTAATTTTCTGCTTTGCTTTGACACTTACAAACTCAAGTAATATAAAAAATTGCCTGCGAGCATCCTAAGTTGTTTCAAATAATCATTCCGACAGACTTCTATCTCTAGAATGTAGCTAGAATGTGTTAGACCTTAATTAATTATGTATAAGAAGCGATTCCTAGTAAACTTCCACGGCAAAGACGTGTCGTCCTTTTGACTCATGTCAGATATTTATATATAAATCACGGATCTCTCAGAAATTTATTTTCCACTATATCATCGTCCTCAGTTTTTCATATAAAATAGCATTATCGGCCGCTACACTTACCAAGTATAGCGTAATTGAGCTTAATTAAGATTCCCCGGCATTACGCAGCAATTTAGTTAAGTGAATCATTCGTGCAAGCTTTTCTCGACACGTGGCATAACGTTACATAACTTATCATTCGACGATGCAAAAAAAAAAATAGTATAAATAAAGACAAGATAAAACTGTGGAAAATACACTAGCTGAGAGAACTGATAACGAACTCTCACATATAATTGACCACACGACGCCAATGCATCGCTCGATGAAATTGATCGATGCTAATGAATCCCACGTGGATATTGCCAATTTTCCAGAAATGCTGAATGTTTGTGCCGCTTATCTGATTTTGTGCGATCGCCATTCATCGCGTCTTAACGGGTAATAACATAAGATCATGCATGATTAAACGCTAACATATGTTAGATCGTCATTCGTCATTCGTCAGTAAATTCATCATCCTCCGTATTTTCCAAAGAGGAGCTGGTTATAATCAAAAGATACGCATCACTGAAGAGAAGATTCATTCATTTGTCTAATTTATTTATAAAACATCTACGGAATTTTTATTTATAAAAAATCTTTTTAAATGAAATCAAATAATTATATGATGTATATTTTTTTTTTTTATAGAACAGCTTCACACTCGCTGTACAAAGTTTTAACAAGAAAATACAAATTTTCCAACTATGAAAATAGAAAGTTTCTCGATTTCCGGCAATTAAACGATCAAAAAAAAAAAAAAAAAAAAAAAAAAAAGAAAGTCCTTAAGAATTTATTAATTTCAGAAAACAGTGAGAATTTGTTTGCGGAGCGCTCGTTACGAACGCGTCGATTAAGACATACGCGAAAGTGATCGACGCAAAAGCCGACCGGGAAAGTGCTCGATCGAGTTTGAATCCGCGATTTGTATTATGCATTTGTGTGCCATGCAACTATTCAGACTTTTACAATAAAGTTGCCGAACGAACAGGCACAAAAAATATATTTTTTTTTTTTTTCATATATTGTCATTCGAAAAGAATAACTCGCCTCGCTCTACTATGAAGAATTTTTAATAACAAAGGTAAAAATTTTTTTTTACAACGTAAATTAAACTTGAATTGCAATTTAATTTGTACATGAAATGTGCAGTGATCCTTTTCCGAAATAAGAAAAGATTGAAATTTATATTAATATTTTGCTCTGCGCGTGACGATATTTGATAGGTGCAGAAAAGTGCTGCGCACATTCGTTACTGATATTTCCGGACATGGGGAATTGGTCAGAGCCGAGTGTCTTTCATAATAAACCTCTGGTTCCCTTATCGCGTCTTATCTCCCTGCTCGTAACGTAAAACTTGCTCGTTATTGACTGTCGTTGTACGGCTCGATCCGAAAACTCGTTCTCGCATGTCATTTTCCCTTTCAGTTCTACGCCAGCGAACACTTTTATCATACTTTTACGCGAGTTATCGACCTTAAGCTAACACATCACTCAATAAGTCTCCGGTCTAACTAAGAAAAACAAATTTTTTTTTAGAAATCACGTGGGTCTGTCAACAATGTTGCCATAATGTGTCAGACCGGGGACTTATTGAGTGACGTGTTACAATGAAGCTTTATCTCTATGAGCTTTATCTCGGGCCAATCGCTAAACTGGGCCAGAAATAACCGGCGATTATATGCAACAATACGTAAATCAAGGTGCACCCACTATTGGTATATATGAGTACATCGAATATTAATTTGAATTTTCAAGAAGGTTGAGTTGAACCAACACGTCGCCGAGTAATCTTGTTTCAAGGATAACGAAATTCATCGGTTTCGCGAACCTAGGTTCATTAAGATAATAAATACTTTTCCTTGCGTCAATTAAGAATCATCAGACATGAAACAATAATCGACTTTATTACATAACTGACGTCACGCGACATATGTAATCGTCGATATTTTTCCGCAGATATTCTGCTTCTCCACGTTCGGGATTATCGGCTCCTACTTATTGATAACTCATTGGATCCTTAATTCCTCACAAGACAAGATATGAGCCGATACTAAAAGCGATTATCATAAATGAAGATGCAATATCTCAATTAGATGAACGAATAGGCGGATAGAATAATTGCCTCTCTCGCCTCTCTGGAATTCTTTTCCTTGCTTCGAGCCAAAGGGAACAAAGGAAAGAGAAAAGAGTAGAGGGAGAGCGGGGGGGGGACACCGTGTCATTATGTACGACACTCTTAATAGTCGCTACAAGCTACGGCAGTCGTCTCGGTTTGGTTGATGCAACCGTCGAATGAGTTTGCGCGAAATGCTTCGAGCGGTTGGAGTCCCAAATATAACACACACACACACACACACACACACACACACACACACGCATACCCACCACATGGTCGTCTAAATTTTTATGCTTTTTACTCTTAGCTAAAATAAATTGCAGGTAGCTGCCTTTCTTTCAGTCGTCTACTTCGAATTTTTAAAATATTTAACGCTTATTAAAGTTGCGTCAGATTCCTGTAGGGAAAGTGTATTTCTCTTTCTCTTTCTCTCTCTCTCTCTCTCTCTCTCTCTCTCTCTCTCTCTCTCTCTCTCTCTCTCTTTTTTCCTTTCTCTCTCTCCCTTTCGTGAAATGTTCGAATTTATTATTTATAAGTATTTATTTAGTCTGGATTTTTTGACAGTTTAAATATATTGATAAAATATATTTTTTAAAATTTACAAAATATGCAACAGTTTTTTGCAAGAATTATCATGCATATTAAAAAATTGTATTAAAATATATATATATATATATATATATATATATATATATACAGTTATATGTATACGTTTTTAATATATATGTATAAATATTTTTAAAATTTTTTGACACGTTATTTTTTCAATGCATAAATTTTCAATTTTTCCAATATGTTAAATGATTTGATGCCCACGATCTTTACGCGAATCATTTTTCCGCTTGAGTCATGTAATATAATTATTGGAGCATTACGCGTGCGCTGTTGCATAATGGAATTTTATAATAAAGTAAGCCTTCACCGTAGTCTTAATTGTAGTATCTTTACGATTCTACACTTATAGTCGCATCTTTATTATCTCCACAGCTGATTCTGATTTATTCAAATGTACACATTGATGTATATTTTACGTTTCTTCAATTCAGCCGATCTATAGCAGTCTCTGTATAATCGAAATTAGCGCGTAAGAAACTTTTCATAGAATAAAAACTTTTCAGTATGATCAGTCAACGAAAAGATTTGTTGAGTTTGCAATAAATCGCAATTAAGTAAAGAAAACTATAATTTATGATCGCAAACGAGTATCACGAAACACGTCTTCTAAGGACACTTGGAAAAAAAAAAAAAAAACAAAAAAAAAATGACCTGATGTTCAACATGGATTTGGGGACTGATGAACATTTGCATACAGATTTCTTTTCTGCATTGTGCATCTTACAAGTAACTTTTCCGGAAGCTTCAAGGAATCGACGAGTTTACGATACGGAAGGAAGTAACCGCATTTCTCTCTCTTGAAGGACGCTCTTGTTCTTACTTGTGTCCGCTACTCTCTCGTTAACTGTTGCACTAAACAACTCGCTACTCGCGCTCGCATTACCGCGTTCTCCAGCACTCTAGAAGTCCGCGCTCGTTCCGGGTCCCCGACCCATGTTGAGAGCCGCCGCGAGTCGGCCCCCCCCTCGTTCCCTCTCTCTTTTTCTGTCCCTGTCGATCTGCTCTCCATCACACTTCTCTTTCTCTCTCTCTCTCTGTCTCTGTCAACATAGGCTAGTGGCCCCATAGATAAGAAAGAAGAAAAACCAATAGGATCGACAAAGACACGATAATAGGATAAGGAGGAAGTATATGGGCAAAAGAAGAAAAGCGAGAGAGAAAGAAAAAGGAAGGACGAGGAGAAAGAAAAAGCGCGTGTGGTACGAGAATCCGAACAGCGAAGAAAGAAAGAGAGAGAGAGAGAGAGAGAGAGAGAGAGAGAGAGAGAGAGAGAGAGAGAGAGAGAGAGACTCTTCGCGCGCATGCGAGCGCAAAGAGACGAGAGGGCGAAGGAGGAACGACAATCGGGAATAACACGCGGGGGGTCTTGGCTCTCTCACGACGGTGGACGGAGGGAGAGTGGATGTAGCAAGGAAGGGTGCGCGCAGAGACGAGAGAGGAACGAAAGAGCAGCGACGGCGGCGATATTGGTGAAGGAGGAGGAGGAGGGGGGAGGGGGAGGAGGAGAGGGGGAGATGAGGGCGATTGAGCCAGCGCGAGGGGGGTCCGAGAATGACGGAGATACACTAGAGAGGGGACCGGAGGGCCCGCGGGCGCGGGGGGGATCGGTGGGGGTCTGGCAAGGAGCGCGGGATCCCATTGGTTCGCGGTCGGGCCATATTATAAGCGGCTGCAGTCCGCGCTAGTTAATGTTAGCTCGAGCCTCTACGCGAGACGACGCATCTCTGTTGCCCGCCACCGCCGCTACTATACTACAACCACCACCACCACCACCACCACCACCATCACCACCACTACCACCACTACCACCACCACCACCACCACCACCACCACCACCATCACCACCACTACCACCACCACCACCACTACTACTACTACTACTACTACTACTACTACTACTAATACTACTACTACTACTACTACTACTACTACTACTACTACTACTACTACTGCTGCTGCTACTACTACTACTACTACTATTACTATTATTAGTACTACTACTACTACTACTACTACTACTACTACTACTACTACTACTACTACTACTACTACTACTACTACTACTACTACACTATATTATACACGCACGCGTCTGTATAGCGCCGCAGTATCGCGTACCGCGTGAGAGTCATCGATACGTTTTACGTATACGGATACCGTGTATACAAGAAGGGAAAGATAAAGAGAGAGAGAGAGAGAGAGAAACGACTGTCAACTCGCGTAAAACAGCATACGTTGATAAGACGTACGCAGCCGGCCGCATCAAAAGAATCTGCGAACCCTCCGATCTTTTTACGTATCTATATACGATCTCGTCTCCACGAGATACATCCGCGCCGAGATACGAGAATAAAAGTTCCGCGTTCATCGATCCAGTGTTCCACGACGGAGTCGCGTGTCGATCGTAAGATTGAGGCCGCGAGTGTCAAAAAGTGAGCGAAGACGGGAATTTTAATTGCCGTCGGATCCCACGGTGCGAAAGGAAGGACCAGAGTAAGAAGAGACTGGGAAGGAGTTTCAGTTTCTTTGGACATACATCGGCGAAGGGTGGACAAGGGGAAGATCGGAAAGTGCGAGATAAGGAGAGCCCGAGAGTGACGAAGTAAGTCCCGTTGCACGTTATCCTTCGCGCGAGACGCAAAACTTCATTTGGAAAGATCTCGATATTAGCTGCGCTGTTTGTGTTTCCATTCTTATCAATGATACCCGACGTAATGTGTTGGCAAGCTATACTTTTCACGATGTGTACAACGCGAGGGCATAGCGATGCTACCGTACGCTGTATATAGATTGCAACACGAGGATGAATACGAATATACCCATTGCAATGCGAGAAGGCATACCAGAAATTTCAATTGTACCCTCTTCCCCCTTATTGTCCTGCCACCTATGAATTTCACAGAGTTAAAAAATTCTAATGAATTATCGAGTCGAAAAGATCCACATAGTAGAGTTTCTCATAAGTAATCCTAATAGTAAAATAATAATGCCGATATCCACATGGCCCCATGAAAAATACAATAAAGAAGGAGAGAGAAAGAATATTTATTAACGTTCTACAAATCTTTTAAGAACAAAAATATAAATATAGTCGTGTTTATAAAAGGAAAAAAAAAGAGAAAAGAAAAATGCAGATTATTATAATAATGCAATGTAAAATGCATAATAAAAAATAAGATAAGTGCGAGTGAGAAAGAACGAGCAATTTAACAAGAGAGATTCGGCACCTTTGCGTTTTCCTATAGTCGAACTGACAAGTAGAAGCAAACAGGTGGTCAAATAGACGACGAAGCACCATTTCCGCTATTTTAATCTTTCGATTTTCATCTTTTTTTTTTTTTTTTTTTTGGAAACAGACCTTAAGCGAATATATTAAAAATTAAGAAATTGATTTTTGTCGAATTCATAATCAAAAATGGATCCTTAATTAGTTCTTATGATTAATCTCGATATACATAATTTAAATTTTATTCTGACAGAATTAAGTCTTGCGAACTGTCGGAAATGTTGCTTAATTAAAATTAAATAATAAAGTAGAACTTTTACGCAATTTTTTTCAAATGTGAATTGTGTGGGATAGAGGAAAACTCGTTTTCCCTCAACGCACATGCTTTCTCTTAAAATAGTAAGCACATAATTTGAAGTGTTAAAGAGCGCGGTTAACCCTTCATGCACTTGACCTTTGCGCACTTGTGTGACGCCGGAGGCGTTTTCAAGGGTGGCGAATGACATCTCGGCGTTTATTCCTGTTTCTATGATGCGATGATATCATTTTACGACTCAAAGCGTATCATAACCGTAAATCCGTAGCGTGTCATTTTTTTTCCTTCTCTTCTCTCCATAAATTAAATTCATCAAAATTAATTCCTCGTAAATAAATAAAAGACCAATAAAAAAAAGACTTAATTGATTATTTTTTCAGTTTTTATTTACCATTGTTGAAAAGTTTGCGGTCTGAAACTATCTAATATTCGCAATTAAAGAATATACAAATGCAGTTCGTAATAATAGAGTTTCTATAGATATATATATATATATATATATATATATATTTAATTAATTCTATATATATAATTAATTGTATTAACGTTTCTTCTAGCCAATATTTATATTAAAATCGCAAATGCAGATAACTTCTCTCCCTTGCCTTTAGTAAAAAGAGAAAAAAAGGCGAAAGCAACTCACACACACACACACACACACACACGCGCGCGCGTGCACATACATACGCAAATAATATACTAGGTGACCGCGGCTAAGACAGCAAGATGCACAAACGGCCTCCTCGCTCATTTTCAATCACTCGTTCTCCTTGTCCTTCTATCGCGGCCCACGCGACGTCTCTCGTCGTCGGGACGAGATGCGTTTTTTTCTGCATCCGTGGTGGATCGATCGTCCCGCAATCAAAATCGAGACCGACAAAATGATCGAGCCGCCCACCCACGATTTCCTCGAAAATATCTCTCTCTCTCTCTCTCTTTCTCTCTCTCGCTGTTACCGTAAAAAAAACTATAAGACAAGCAGAATCGTGACGCGCAAATGCGCCGTGGGAAATTTTGGAATGGGGGAAGGGGGGGGAAGGCTGGGGCCCCGTTGCGTCACGATCCTCGCATAAAAACCCCGTTCACGCTCTCGATCGACCGTTCCGTACGTGGGATTCACCAGGATTCCTACGGTGTATCGTTTACATACACAAGTACACGAAACGTGAATCGTTTTACTTTGAAAACAGAAAATAGAGCGATATGTCTCTTTAAGCTAATTCGGGATAAGTTGGAGAATAAACTTAATTATCATTTGAATTAACTTTCATTAAAATAATATCTAGAAAATATTTAAAAATAAACGATTTTCCTCTTCATTACAACTTTTATATCATTTTTAAGAGAAAAAACGAATTTGTGATATTTTTAATAGATATTTAATCTCGATAGTCAATCGGGAAAGAATGCCGATCGAATATTAATTAAATGAGATCATATGGATTGTTACTTGAATCGCGAGATGCGAGATTACCAGGCTCGAATCGAAGCACATCTTGATAGATGCGGCTGCATACAGCGGAAGCTTGTACCGATAAAAGGAGGCAGGAAGCGGAGAGCGTCCGAGGAGGTCGAGGAAGAAGACGTAGGAGCGAAACGGTGAAAGGGAAGGGCGTGTGCGTTGCCGGGTCTATCTTTAGAGTTCATTGAGAGAATCTTTTGCTCTCGCACGGTCGGGCGAGGGCCAAACGTGAGGCCGACTTATGACTCGACGGCACGCACACACGTGCGTGTGCGTATGTACGCGCGCGTTCTTTCGCGGTGTAGCTAGCGCTCGTTAAACACGGCCTAAAATGCAGCGGCGATGTGACGTGACGCATTAACAGGTGTGAAGAATTCGCCTCCCTAGGCAGATCCTCATCCGACACGGATAGTTTAAAGAGACTAATTGTAAGAGGCGTTTCAAAGTTTTTTTTTTATTGATTTTGTTTCTTCATTTGTAAATATATTAAGAAATAATTCATCAAAATGACATGTTCATAAAAAATTACATCTATCATAATTATGATTGCACAGTGATTCTACAATAATTACGCGATTTGAAGGTAAAATTTATAGAAAACGCCTGTGTGTGTACACAATTGACACTTTCATTTAAGTCCAGTTAATAAAAATTTTTCGATCTCCTAACCAAATTAATTTTAATTAATCATTAATCGGTTCAGTTAAGAATCATTACTTTTTACATTTGGAAGTGTGGATTCGTTGATTAATCTCGTCAGAGAAAAAGAGAGAAGAGAAGGGGACACCTGTAGTAATATTCCCGTTTCTTGGGTTTTTTGAATGACACCAGTTTTTTCGAAAGGGCTTCGTGTAAACTTTATAACGATAGATATTAAAATTACATATTCTAGCGTATTTCAAAAAACAATCGACAAAAAATTGACATTGGAGGATCTAGGATTGACGCATGCGCTCGATGATCCTACCGAAAGTACGATCACAGATTCCAGATAATGTAACTCGATTATACCATAATTGGGTTTTTTTTTTCCTAAACACATTTGTCACGCCACGAGTCAAAGTGAGTTTGCCAAAGAATTCCAAAGAATTGATAAAATTTCTCTTATAAAACTCTTATTAAAAAAAAAAAATCATGATCGATCAAGTCCGCGATCAGAGAGAGAGAGAGAGAGAGAGAGAGAGAGAGAGAGAGAGAGAGAGAGAGAGAGAGAGAGAGAGAGAGAGAGAG
>JBCAUJ010000011.1:7668364-7680418 GCA_038406275.1 Cataglyphis albicans
TGTGAAGTTGGTTTCGAAAAAACGTAATTAAGTCCTCTGACGGGAAAAAACGAAATTACTTTCCGAACAACCCAATATATATATATTGCGATGTCTTTTCCCTCCGCGAACTCTGCGTGCGTCCGTCGCCGCGATCTCTCCGTCGCGCGGATGTTCCGTTGCGCCGGCGAACGGGAGTACGATTCGTCGGTCGGGAGATACGGAAAAAGGGATCATCGACAAAAACAGTGAATTGAGAATCAGTTATACGCCGGGGGGGGGGGAGGGCGGGGTGAAAAGTGTTCCGAGCGTGCAGTGACAAAACCTTAAAACTTGTGAGAATTTAAATTGGACGCCAGATACAGTCTTGCACGTATCAGTTCGTTAAATACGCAAGATAAGAGCGAAAAAGACGCGAAGAAAGAAGTAGATTTCGTCGCGGGCGGACTAGCTCACCTAATGGTAGAGAGGCATGGCGTATGTTGGACGAACGCTATATGGAGGCAAGAGGCGACAAGAACAGTGCAACAAATGCGCGTAAAAGAAAAGTAAATTCGGTCAGCGTAACAAAGAAATAACAGCTTTATTAATTTAGAAAAGATGTGTCCGGGTGATAAACACAGATAAGCGGTGGTATGCCCGGTGTCGATAAATTCGCGGAAGCGAGACTGGATGTTAGAAACGGCTCACGTCACAGAAAATAAGACGCCGTTAAAGCAAGGTCGATCGGGTCTGTGCCCGAGCGCAATTATACCGGATCGATTATTGGACCTCTTGTGGATTGATAATATTTCGCTCGCTATTCTATCATGCCGTACGGTTACCACATGCATCCAGTGCACCCCTAAGCATGCACCAATATAGCACGCGCAAATATAGCTCGCAATGCTCCGTACAATGTTACGCAATGTTACCAACCGCGAAATCATTCGATCGCTAATCCACTTCCCGCATGGGATTCGACAAACGATATACATAAGCAGAATTATTTCCACGCGAAACATACTCACACTCGACGACTAACCAAAGACATACAGGATCGCGAAACACACTCACACTGCACGGCAGACTACTCACACATACCGGACTTAAACGCTAGATGGGCGAGAGATTTCGCGACTATTATATTACGGCCGCGATCTCCAGAGAGACGACATATTGAATCTAACGCACGATAATAATCGAATTCGCGAAACCAATAATCCGGACGCTTCAGGGTTCGACTCGCCGACGGGACCGTGTAGCCAATATAATTACGCTACAACGACGCGATAATCACTAAACTTCCGAGCGGAGTTCGAATGCAAACACAACATTAAATTACGGCCACGACGGCAGAACAACAAGATCCCGATATCGCAAACATGCGTAGCTAATACGTAGCGGGATAACCTCACCGGAATCGAACTCTCTTCTCAGAAGTCGGGCCTGGCGGGCTCTTTTCTCTTGGCCTCGTCCTCGGGGAAAATCCGCACTTGCTATGCCCACAGCTGAAACTCTCCTCGTTCATACTCGTTGCTCACCCCAAGATCCCTCTCGCAATCCTCCGCACGTCTATCTCTCACTCACGTTCGCGTCAGTCTGATCCGGGAACGTCGCGATCTAGAATCGACGCCGGGCCAGCCAGGGATGAGTGTGTACGGCCAATCACGCGATAACACGCGAGGCAGCCGTCGGGCAGCATGCTCATGATCGTACCGGGGGCGTGCACACCTCTGAGATCGCGATCAATATTTTTCACGGGATCCTTCTGAGAGGGCCTCGGTGGATCCCGCCGGGATCTCGGAAACGAGGAACGCACCGATGACCCTCGCTGACTTTCTTTCTTCCCGCCGTGCTTCGCGGCGATGAAGTTCTTTCGGGGCATGTCTCCGCACGGTTGCGTCAAGGCGCAAGTATCCCCCTTGTCTTCTTGCGCTTCTCACCTCGCTTCCGAATTCGGTTGATAATTCCTTTCCTTTTCCCGTCCTCTCGAAGGTCGTCTTCCGGGTCGTCGTGATCGTTGTTTTGATGCGGTCGTTTTCATGCTCCTCCGGTAAGGCTCCCGTGTTGTATTGAGATAATAAAATAATAAAAGGATAACAAAAATTTAAAAAAACGAAATAAATCCGACAAATAATGCCCCTCTGGAGATTTCGATACGGCTCTAATGTTTTGACTGAAGCGGGTGTTTTCCGCGCTCAGCGATCGGAGAGAGATCCGGTGGATGCGCGCGGGACGACAATGTTACAATATATATATATATATATATATATATATATATATATATATATATGCGTGCGTGTGTATCGAAAACTGCCATGCGTGCACACACGGAGGGGTCTCACGGGGGCCTTATAGTGAGGGCCCCTCGCGAGAGCTCGTCCAGCAACTCCTCACGGGATTGAGTCATCCGGCACGAGAAAAGGACCACCTGGCGAGGAGAGCCGATATATCTAACGATACCGCCGTGCAGCTTCCCCACCCCTCTCTTTTCTTCTTTTTCTCTCTGTCTCTGTCTCTGTCTCTCTCTCTCTCTCTCTCTCTCTCTCTTGGCTGCCCTCCGGACCCGTTCCCTACCCAGAGATCCTTGCTCGTTCTCTCTCGTTGCCCTCGACGAGCGTGTAGGACGCGGACGGTCTTCGTCTTCTCCCCGAGGGGCCACGAGAGCACGTTTCGGTAATTGCACGCGTTTCGCCGCTTCTTCTTATCCTCCTTGCCGCGGTGCTTTTTTGCGGAAGGGCCAACTGTGACTTTGTAAAGTCACCGCTCTTTCGATATACACTGTTTCCCGTTTTTACATTCCCCTCCCTCACTCTTTTTTTTTCTCTCTCTTTCTCTCTCGTGCGAGATAATGACGGCTACGCATGTACACGCACGTATGCCTACCTACCTACCTGAGGCACCGATCCTCTTAATGTCACCGCAACGTGAAACGACAACGAACCAGACCCCATGAGTGCAGGTCGTTGACTCGGGCCGAGCGCGATTGGGGATTGAAATTAGGATTCGGCGTGACTGTTCCGGATTTTTTGAGACCGCCGCGCGATACACGGGAGTCATTCGCTCTCGGAAACCGTGATTTCGCTGGGTCTTGGGTGGAAATCTGTTGGGCGGTAGAATTCTGAATTCGTGGGTGCGAAGAAATTAGACGCGTGTCGCGACGATCTTGTTAAGGCACATCGCCAATTGGATGTCGAATCGAAAATTATCCTACCAAACGAGATATCCGGAAAATTAAAGCTAGATCGATCTGTTGACATTTAAAAGAAAAAACAAGTGAAAATTATGCAAATTAGAATTTTTTTTTGAAAATTGCTTCCTCATCATTTTATTTTACTCACAAAGCTTTAAGCTCCTTAAAGCAAGTGTATTTTCTAACTTTGATTTCCTCATGAAGGAAGATATCTCAAAATTTGCGAAAATTACAGCATGAAAAAATTCAAAATTTTATAAAAAATAAATCCTCATCAAATTCAATACCAACCATCTTTAATGTTACTTTATTAATGTAAAACAATTTTACCAGATATCTAAAAAATTGCAAAAGTTAGAGCCTATATAAACATTTGTTAAAAAATTCTATAAAATTTTACAAAAATTTAATACATTTATAAAAATTTTATAAAAAAATGAATCCTTTTATAGATCTTTACCAAATTCAATATCAATCATTTTTTAATGAAGATGATTTATTCATTTTTAAAAATTTAACCCGATATTTAAAAAATTGTGGAAGTTAGAGGTTGTACAATGTACATTTCGTACATACATATATTTTTCAAAAATATGATTTTTTGACATTTTGGAAAACATTCTAAATACATTGGCATAGAAAACTGGAAAAAAAATTTTTACGAAATAAAATTATAGAGATAACCTATCATGTCAATTGTAATAAATATATCATGAGACAGAGAAAATCAGTAATAAATTAGTAATAATTATATTGTAACATTAAAAATATTATTTGCAAAATATATTTTATTCTCATTATTTTATAAAAATATAAAATATTTGTTTAAAAACTAGAATTTGAGAAATAAAAATTCCGCTTAATAATTTGGAAAAGAATTCATGTATTATATTGCGTTGCAAATTTCCAGATATATAATTTATGCAAACGCGATTATTTTTATAGATGCAACATTAATTCTCACACTAGTCGAATTCAGTCTGTAATCATGCGTTACAATTTTTTTTTGTGAGAATCATCAAACGATTCTACAAATTTTGACACTAGAACGGCAGACTTCGCTCTGCAAAATTCTATTCAATCAAAAATTTTTCGAAAAATTAGGAATCGAAATGTTGCCTTAAGAAAACATTTATTTAGAGATATAACATTGAAAGAATTAAATCGCACTGAGCTTGAAGAATGTAAAAGAGATACGAGGACAATAATACAGTCGGAATTTTAGTAAGATCTTGAAGAAATATACAGAGAGTTGTAAAAGTTGAAAAATTGTAGCTGACATTAATCGTTTTACCACCTAAATCTTGAGTTAGAAATACAAAATTTCCGCACTGTGTTTCGAAGACGACGCGATCGCTGCGGGACACCCTGTACATCGTGTGCGAACGAGCCGCCGCGGGGCGAAGTGACGAAGTGAGCGTGTGGCTTTTTGCCAAAGAAGCTTCGCAGATTGCACACCTGTGCGTGGTTCGAGCCGAGGAAAGACCTCACCTATCGAGCAACTGGTCTCCATTGACTTTTTCTTCCCTCATGCACCTCCCCGCGCACATCTCGGCACGCTTACGTACTCTTTCCCTCTCTCTCTCTCTCTCTCTCTCTCTCTCTCTCTCTTTCCGCGCTCGACCGCCTCGCACAATGCCACCCTCTGCGTATTTCACCTTCCTTTACATGCGAAGCATAAAGTGTGAATTTTTCTCTCATGATCGAACCTGAAATTGCATCTACAAAGAAAGATAAGCTTGTCTAGAATATCGATTCATTTATAACATTGAGGATTTGATATTTTCAGTCCCCCTTAATTTTAATTCGATTCCACAAAACGAATGCGATTTTATATATCATAAAAATTTCTTCCTCTTTCTCACGATTCTCTCAAATTTCATTTTTTTTTTTTTTTTTATCAATTTAAACATATGAAAAGATTAGCTAATTATCATCACAGAATGGTTATTCTAATTGTATAAGATATGAAATTTAAAAAGTACGTACTTTATTTCCGAGTAAAAAAACCTATTAATAAAACCAGAATTTTTTATTTCCACTATATTTTATTCTGTGAATATAAAAAAAAAAAAAAATAAAAAAAAAAAATAAAAAAAAAGAAATATGATATGATATGATAGCTCGATATTTTATTTCGTTCCGCGTCATTGCGATATTGGAACGGCTATTAATCCTCCTCGCTTGGATTACACGCGTAATCTCTGTAATGAGAGAAATGCGCGTCTCATTCCTATTGACCTGATCTCTGTGTTACGCCCACAGACCGCTCGGTCTAAATATAGCGATACGATTTTTCGCGGCAAATACAATCGAGATGCCTGCCGTCCCGACACGATTCTGCGAGAGTCTTTAGCGAAGTATGTTTTTATGTTATCTCAGTTAATCACTTCATATACCAAATAATACCAATATACATAAAGCAAATATCTTAATTTAATATTATTAATTCGAAGAATAAATTAAGCTTTGTTTATAAAAAGCGTGTGCAATTAAATCAATTAAATCGTAACAAGCTACATAATGTCAGATTAATTCTTCTAGGTACCTATATGCGCAAATCTCAGATCTTTGTGAAAAGAATTTGTGATCTTCTGGTGGAAATTTTGCCGTTGTTGTGTCTCGCGACGGTTTGGGAAACGATTCTGTCTTATATTTATTGATCGCTAAACCGATTCTATCCTGCAAATTACGGTGCAGCGCGTCATCGTGCGCGGCGATTGGATAAGAGAGCCGCGCGCACATTGGTTGGTTAAAAAGCATCATTACTTACACGTCGGGACGTGGACACTCGCGAAACGGGGTCCGGGGTTCCTTACGCTGTCCAAACGATGCAAAAAATATAATGTAATCTGCCTGTAAGTAAGCCGAATACTCGGCTCTCGCCTCCTAGGATCGAGGTTCAACGGAACTCCCCTTTCCTCCCCACCCACCCCCCTTTCCTCACCCCTCCCATATACCGTTTCTCCACATAAGTCGACTCGATTATCGGTCCGTGCGGAATCGCATCAGACGGCGAGAGCAACGCGTGTATATCGACGCATTTTATGTCTCTGTGTGGTCCGGTTGTCAATGCGCCGCGAAATTTAAAATAAGAGAAAGAGAGGAGGGGAGGTGGGGGGGGCCCACCATGTGGGCTTAAATCCGGCCGGGCGCCCGTTACCAAATCGGGGCCAAGAGAGCCAAAAGAATCGAGTCGCCTTTAAAATGTACCGGTGCAACTGGGTCTAATTTATGACGTCTTTACGCGACCCGGTGTTGCGTCGCGGTTCCTCAGATTTTTCTCACGCGCGTAATCTCGCTCACGGTTTACTGAGGCGGAGATGAAGCTGCGAGTAAGGATAAGCAAAAAGGGATTTTTATACCAACACGGCGGACCCGCTCTTTTTCTCTCTTTGACGTAGGAAAAAAAAAAAAAAATCCACGATACGATGAAATATACGGGGTGTCGCAGCAGGAAAGGTCAATATTATGGGAGGTGATGGTATCATTTTAAACAAAAATGTTCATACGAACGTGTCCTATTAAAAAAAAAAAAAATTAAATAAGATAAATAAAAAAATTAATAAAAAATAATAAATTATAAATGTGTCGCTTGAATAATAAATTAGATTTTTGTTTAAAATGACCGATATTATTATCTCCCAGACTATTGACTTTTTCTCCTGAGTATGTGGAACGTTTTTGGAATGAAAAATTGTTCAAATATTAACAATGTGAGTCGCAATATTTGAGTCTCAATATTTGCAACGGCATCGTTGAATTATTAATACGATTTTTAGAAAATTTTTATTCAATATTTTGTTATAACATTCTAATTAAAAATCAGCAATATGTTTTCTCCGATAAGAATGTGACGCATTATAGGCTTTACTGGTAGCTCAGATGGATGAAGTATCGATATTTTCCATTTTATGCATCTTTAAGGAGAATTCCATATCATATATAAATACTTTAAAATGACGATAAAAATACCAGAAATACAAATTGATTAAGCAGATATAAAGAGATATAAGATATAACATTTGTCTCTTGGGGATACAAATATTTACTTTCACCTTATTCAGAACGATCCTAGTTGATCCTAATTGCCATTACGCGATAGCTGTGATGGGACCGATGGCGGATTCGTGTTCGCAAAATCAATTAAGTAGAATTCAAGAGAATGAAAAGGAGAAGAATCGTCCGGCTTTCTTTGATACGATGCCGCTTGATTCACACCGGACGTATCCGTTCCAAGAAAAAGAATGAGACAGATCTCGGTACATATCCACTCTTTCTCGCGGAGGCCTTTGGAAATCCTTATGCAGGAAGAGAGATAGTGAGAAGGAGAAAACGAGAGATACAAAGAGGATAGTCTTAACGATCTCGGGATCCGGACGACTTTGGGGGCAAATTATCGGCCTACGGCCAATTACCAAGTGGAGGCGCCGATATATAGAGGAGAGCGGTTGCCGGAGAGTTCCGAGAATCGTCCTGGCGGCTAAAAATAAAATCCCACCCGGGAGCGGTGATTATGTTCCGAAAAAAGAAGAATCGGACGAAACGCTCGCTCTCTTCGTATGCAGGTGGCGGTGGGATGAGGAAGAGAGGCGGGAGATGAGGCGAGGATGGTACGATGATATCCGGACGAAGAGAGAGAGAGAGAGAGAGAAAGAGAGAATGAGTGAGAGGGATCGGGAGGGGACGAGAAAAAAGAGAGTGAGAAAGGAGGCCTCCTCCTCCCCTCTCTCCCTTCCCTCTCCGCCTCTCTTCTGGTGGATCGTGCGCTGGAACCCCGGTTAATGAAGTTGTCGGTTGAGGACGTTTACAGGTGGGGCCTACCTGCGTGTGGTCCATTCACAGCGACTGCTGCAGGACTGGTTAAGAGTTGCTTTACATCTCAACCTGGTGTATGGGTGTATGGGAGGGGGAGGGTGAAAAGGTGACAGGAGTTATATCGGTATACCCGAATGTGTTCATCTTCTACGTTCACATAACGAGGCGATCTCGCGTTCTCGTCCAAACGGTGTGCGCAAAGTTGAATTTTTCAATTTTTTTCAAGTAAAATCGTATTAAATAGAAAAAATAATAGGCCTGTAACGAGCAGTAGTGTACTTATCTAAAATGACTGATCTTTATTGATGGATGATATAACGTTTAAAATATTTGCGTTAAACTACTTTACTTGTGCCTCTTCAGCCGCTGCTGATATTAAATTGATTAATTTATAATAAAGTTTTAACACTGTTATAAATTAATTAAATATTAGATTTTTCATAATAATTGTTTGTTAGCGCGTGTTCGGAATGTGATGTGGTCATTGGTTTACTCATTTGATTGATGTCGTCCTTTTTATATTCCTATTATTATAACGTGGTCCAACTATAATAATAAATAATAATAATAAATAAATATACTGTATACTATAATATACTATAATAATAATAATAAATAAATAAATAAACTATAATAATTTAATGATAGTGATGTAAATAAATAACTCAACTTAAAATATATAATTACACTTACAAGTTAATAATTAAGTCAAATTAGTCATTTGTTGAAATGATATTATTTAATGGTTATTGTAAAATGATATTATTTAAAATGGTATTTTTAAAGGCGCCATCTCGAATCATGCGCGTCATCCTATTACGAACATGAAAACGGGGCCTAATTGAAGAAAATAGAAATTAAAGATAAAGGTTAGGTAGAGATTTTTCTTAAAAGGACTCAAAAAGTCACTCTTGTGTTAAGCGAACCGAGATGTTAAAGCTGTAATTTATTTACCTGAGGCCCCACGGACGTGTCCACGAGGCACTCAAAATCAGACGCATTCAGTTTTCTTAGAGGGTGTGTCTAAGAGAACGCCAAACTTTATTTGAGATATCTATTTTCGATGGCTCACGCACTTTTATTACCAGAGACAACAAGTTCTTGGAAATTACAACGGAAGTAAATACACTCCTCGATACACACCGAAGCCGCAATGAGCAAATAATTCTTCAGCTGTGCGAAGAATATTATAGATTACATTTGGAATAACTGAAATTATTTTCATGCTTTCGTTGCTATGTTATCGTTTCAATTTAACTTCTTGTGCTTATCGTAACTTTAATTAATTATGTTTCTCATCCAGAAAAAAATGTGAGCTTCGTTTACGCTTAATTAATCGCGTATGAATTTATACTTGACTCCATCTATCTTTCAAACATCGCATGAAAAAAATAAAAATATTTAGTAAAACAAAATAGTAAATATAAATATATATTTTTTTTTTCAAATAACATGCTACACGAATATTAAATATAACTAATCAAAAAAAAAAAATACTCGTTACTAAAAAAACTCGTTTATAAAAAAATGTTACTGTCCATCTCTCTCTGTAATTACGTCTACAACTAAAATTTTCAGAAAAATTAATTGCAATGTCTATGATTCTATAATAATCTTCCATAATAATAATGTGAAATACGATGTAAACATAAATAAAATTTTATACAACTTTAAATGTGCACAAACAAGATCGACATTTTTTCGTTATCTATGAATCATTCCAATAATTCGGATACAGGTGTATGCAAGTAAATAGTGCGATCTCTATAAATATGGAGTTATCGGCAACAGGTGTCAGTAAGCAAGTTGTAATTAATGCGAAAATCCTCTTTCTGATATTACATTTAAATTTGTAAGGAGGATAAAAGTTTCAGTTTAAATTTTAGCGTTTTTATCAATTTATATCGCTATGATTTCAATTATAAGTGAATTTAAGGAAACATTTGCATTCCTTTTCCGCATCACCAAAAATCAGGAGTGGGAAAATTAATTTTTTTTTTCTAAATTAATTAAGAGAAAAGTTAATGGTCCAAAAATTAACTAAGTTTATGTTAAAAGTTAGTTAAACAAAAATTAATTCAGTTTAAGTTAAAAAATTATTAACTCGGTAAAGTTAAAAGTTTCTCTCCAACAGCGAATCGTCATATCCAACAAACTTATTGTATGACAATTGAAATATTCGCATTACGATTAATCATTTTCATATAACTTTAATATTGATGAATTATTTTAACTTGTACAAAAAAAGTTAATAAGTTAATGCATTTAAGAATAACTAATTTAAGTTAACACGTTTAAAAGTAACTAAAGTTAAAAGTTATTCTTTTTCAAAATTTTTAACTTAATTTTTAACTGTTTAATTAGTTACTACCCTTGTCAAAAATACAATCATTCTAAAATCTACATATAATAAAAAATTCCTTTATAGAATCCGTGATCATCTTCTTACCCTTGCACACAATTAGAAAGATAAAAATAGAAGAAAAACTAATCTTATCTTAAAAATTTCGGGTTTCTTTGCAGATGATGCATCGAGAAAACGCCCAATCATCGTCATCCAACGACGAACTCACGATGTATCCGTCTGCCGCGTATCATTCTTCGTGTTCGACGCTACTTTCGTCGACGTCGACGCAGTCGTCGTCGTCGAGGTCGTCGTCCACGACCTGCCCATTCTTGCTGTCCGTTCTCACGTGGTCGCTGATGTTCCTGCTGATCTCGTCTTGCATCGGACTCGGCGCGGATGCCGCCACTCTCAACGGCCATCCTCTGGGCAAAAGGTCATTCTTCGACATCCAGTGCAAGGGCGTGTACGACAAGAGTATCTTCGCCCGTCTGGATCGTATCTGCGAAGACTGCTACAACCTGTTCCGAGAACCGCAATTGCATATGCTCTGCAAGTACGTCTAATTATCCACGATAATGTTTCCATGAAATGATGATTGATAGACGAAAAATCCGCACGTGCTAGTGTACCATGGCTACGTGACAATTTGGTGCACGAGTCAACAGAACATGAGCCTTATTCATGAGATCCTCATCAATGAGATTATCGATGTTTGTGATAATGCGAATCAATAGAAACGCGATAATCTTGGGATGGGAAGAAAATTAAGATAAGGCTAGAAAACAATTCCTCTAGAGAGAATTTTCTAGAAACCTTCCTTCATGATTTCAGTGAAGACAAATTACTTAATGCATATTTTATGTTCAACTTCCGGACGGTTGAAATATATATAAAAAAAAAAAATTAGTAATAAGTGTAGATCTTCCAGTGTACGTCTTCCTTCTCAGCTCATATATAATATATAAGGTTTATCTCATGAATTGAGATTCGCGGAGGAGAGTCTCCTGTGCGTAAGCAAATATAAAACGAAATATAAAATTTCGCGAACGATTTTCACCGCGTAATTTCTACCTTGAAAAATATCAACGATGAACAACAGCCAAGGTGGACGCATGGATGGATATATATATATATATATATATATATATATATATATATATCTTATGCATACAACACGTGTTCCGCTCTCGGTCTGCCACACGCGCTCGGATACTACACCACACACGTCGGCACGCGTATCGAAATGGAATGAGATTTCTCTTCTATTTATAGCTCGTGCGAGCGAATGCCAACGTGCATCCGTTGCTACCTGCCGTTTGTGCCGAGCCGCTTAACGGCGGTCGTGTAAAAGCTATTGCATGACAGCGAGCGGGATGACAACGTGAAAAAACGGGGGCGGATTGACAGGCTAGCTCGAATGTATTTACGACCTGCAGCTATGCGTATTCGCGAAAAAATATGCTCTATCGTAAAGATGCATCGGTGAATAATGGATTTAAATAAATCTTATATCCTGATAATCGAATTTTTCCGCTAAATGTATGAAGAAAATGTCGTGTCTAGATCAGGGCTGGGAGCGAAAATGCTTTTCGAATTGCATTTAAAATGTCAAATATAAAATACTTTAAAGAATATATTTAAAATGCAAAATGTAAAAAGAGTTTTTCGAATCTATTTTAAATGTAAAATGAGTAAATAGGTATTTTAAATGGTTTTCAAATGCAAAATGACTTTT
>JBCAUJ010000011.1:7680883-7714760 GCA_038406275.1 Cataglyphis albicans
AATACAAAATGCAAAATGACATTTTCATTTTAAATACATATTTAAAATGGAATCATTTCAAATATTACCCAGCCCTGGCCTAGATGTATTTCTGTTTTTTGAATTTCGTAGAATAACCCTTCACAATCCAATTGTATTTGGACTATTGGAATGGCTTTGTTAAGTATTTGCGATATCATGTCTCCGGAATATTTTTCAGAATTTTCGATCTACGAGCTGCTGCTTACGAAATCAACGTATGTTATTGTATTATAATATAATTCATGTGTTCTTTTTTTTCTTTTTTAACTTTTCTCAGGAAGGAATGTTTCACCACGGACTACTTCAAAGGATGCTTAGACGTCCTGCTGTTGACGGATGAGGTCGGCAAGATCCAAATGTGGATCAAGCAACTTCACGGAGCCGATCCGGGGGTTTAGGTAGCCTTTTTTTCTTTGGTTTATGATTTTTTCGTTTATGCGCCCCTTTCTTTTATCCGCTTTTCGCAAATATAAAGAACTAACCATGCCCGCTTGCTCTTCCACGTTATCCTTCCTCATCTACTCTCGTTCTGACATACGCATACTCGTCGGAAAAAAAAAACGAAAATTCCGATTTGTTTGCATAATCTTTGCGCGAATTAACAGTATGCCTTGTAATATTTATAATGGTTTGGATCGAAAACCGTATGTACAGATACTTCAAGCAGACAATTAATAATATATATAAACTTTATAATATATATAAATATAATATAAAATCGCAATTAAAACTAACTTGTTCACTATTATAATTAGAAAAATATCGAGCAAATGTATTGCAAATGTATTAGTAATTTGGATAGAGAAGAAATTGAAGTGTTGCATGCGAAAAGATATCGCGAACTGATTTACAATTTATATTTCTTGTTTTAATTGTTCATTATTCCTCTTTGTCATTTCTTTCAATTATATTTTTGTTGCATTTTTTTAACACCATCCCCTGGACGATTACTCGCGCGTATTATAGTATCTTCGCACCGAGATAATGAGTATGAAAAATTAGGTAATTCTGCGCAATCTTATACTAGCGAGTAATGCTGCAATGTAGAAAAGGATAAAATGTCGTAACGGTACACTGAAAATTATCGAAGTTATGTGGCAGCCAGGAGAGAATCAGTAAGAAGAGTTATCTCGAGATAGAGTAGAGAGAAAAAAAAGTGATCACGAAAAATGTTTCCTATGTGGCCAGGTTTGCTAAATGGAATAACTTGAATCATTTAGTCGCCATCTTGAATATTCGTATATAAATAATGTTATTTTTAGTTGTGTTAGTAATTAGTAAGTAGCGAGTATTGTAGAATTCGTAAAAATTTTTGTTCTATCTTTTAAGATTTATAAATAGAGATGTGATTAAGTACTAAAGATATATATTGGAATTAAATCAATATAAATTCAACACACTTACTAAAATAGTAACAATATATATGTATGAATATTCAAGATGGCGACGAGATGGTCATTTCATTTGGCAAACCTGGCAACATACAAAACACTTTTCGTGATTATTTTCAATCTACGTAGATAACTCTCCTTAGTTTTCCTTCATGGTGTGAACAAACTCTGCATGCATTCTTCGAAGAATTTCAGTGAATCAGGAGTTATCATAAAAGATTATAAATTTTGGAAAAATAATACGAAATATAGTAATATCCATTTTTATATACATTTGTATATTTCATTTAATTGGACAAAAATGCAGCACTGCTAGCGATGTAATATACAGTATCATCTCGTACATTCTGACTTTATATTATTCACCTCGACATGCATTTTTGCCATGGCGACGATTTTGAACTGTTTTTCGCCGACGAGATTACAAACGAGTTTTACACTTTTGGTGCAACAATTTTTGCAACTTGTTGGTGTTTTTGCAACGTCGTTTTTTTCAGGATAATTGAAAGATGGCAGATCGATATAAGAATATTTTTTTCCAGGTGATATCTATGACTTTGCAGTTTTTGATATTTTTGAATGTTTTTGCGATTTTGTGAATTTTTGTGCACTCTACTCGTGATATATAAATTCTTGATATTACGGGGTAGAGTGCAAAACAATAGATGTGCCGTTTCATACACATATCCCGTTATTTACCTACTAACAATTGTTAACTCACAAACCTGTTCATTTCTTCTGTCCAATAACATTATATATTACATATAAAATTTTCAAATTGTTTAGGCGCTATTTGCGAGTATTGTAGAATTCGAAAAAATTTTTGTTCTATCTTTTAAGATTTATAAATAGAGTTGTGATTAAGCACTAAATATATATTGGAATTAAATCAATATAAATTCAATTAAAAGTCTTGATAATTGAAATTAGAAATGTGGAAATAAATTAAAATTTTTTCTCTCATTATCCAATTTTTGTCGGGCTCATAAAATTCCATCGAAACGATCCCCGAACAGGTTTGTGAACGCATCACACCTGACCTCGGCAATTACTCTCCGTTCAATAAACTAATTTTTTATTCTCAATTTGTCCCCGCTACAGGCAAGACTGCTTCAGCACACAATACTTCACGAGCTGCATCCAAGCGCTGCTGCTGGAGGATGAGAAGGAAAGGTTGCAAGAGATGGTCGAGTACCTAGGTCGCAAGAAGTAAACGGGATATAGTCGAAGCAACGACGCGCCCCATCACGAAGGAGGAACATCACCTGGCATATAAATACGTAAGATCGAGAAAGAGATGGACAGAGAACGCGGTATTCCTGCCTCGAAGGAGGAAAACGATCGAGAGGATCCTGATTCGTCATTTTGCGGAATTTCGAGGAACCTGGAACTTTACGAAATTTAATGCGATATTGTGTCACCTTTCCGGAAGAACGTTCGAGGACATCTGGACATCACTCTCAAGATTTGGAAAATGATCTTTGAAGAGAGAGAGATATCTTTCGGAGAGAGTTCATTGATTCCGAAAAGTTCCATGTGCAGATTAATGGACGTCTGGACGACTTGGGGAACGGCACGATAATGCTTACGATATTCATGAGGTATAAGAGGCCTTGCGGAAGGAGATTTCTGATCGCATCTGGAACGTGCGATTCGTTTACCGATTCAATGTGATTTTAGTGTCTAACTGTGAGTAGAGAGCTGGATATCGTTGTCGTTCTGTTAACATCAGCGAGCGGTGCGATAAGAGTATAAATGGGAGAATTCGTGAGAGAAAGATTCGGCGATCTTTCGCGGTGAGTCGCGTCGTTGCTAGATACAATGGAAGAACGAAGTTAAACAATAACATATTAAATAACGAGACACGAGAAGCGAGACGGTACGATTGAGCCATACAACAAACAAGCAAACACACATACACACAGAGTAAATCCATACGAATTCTAGTCGACAAAATATCTGCGCTCTCGCGCACTCGTTTTAATTCGATTAATCATTAATTATTAATCATCGTCATTCATCACTATATATGTGTATGTATATATATATATATATATATATATATATATATATATATATATACATGTTGTAGTAATAATGGTAGTATTCTATATTATTATTATTATTATTATTATTATTATTATTAATAATATTATTATTATTCGATTATTATTATGTCACGATTATACTTTTATCGCCATTCTTCAGCCATTCGTTGTTTAAACAAAAATTGAGCCGTTTATATAAAGAACGTATATGCGCGATAGATGAAGAGGATATCGGTAGCTCGCTAAATCTTTGTGTAAACAATTGCGTTACTGTAGTCACATTGCGTAGCGTATCTCTAGACGTATAAGAAAACTCAAAATTAGCACGTGAACGCACGAATTCCGGTCAGAATGAAATATAAGATTATTCTCCTTTTTTAAGTATTTTTTCGTGAAGCAAGTATTCAAGAAGAACAGATCGAAGGCCCATTGGTCATTCAAATCGATTACATTATTATTATTATTATTATTATTATTATTATTATTATTATTATTATTATTATTATTATTATTATTATTACTATTACTATTATTATTATTATTATTATTATTATTATTATTATTATTATTATATTAATATTATTGTCGTTTAGAATTATTGTTGTTATTATTGCAATTTATATCGCGACGTCTCCGCCCGGGTGAATGCACTGGCAGCACAGTGAAGAGACACTGACAATGTCAACAATTTTCAATTACGTGAGTCGAATATGTGTGTGTGTGTATGTGTGTGTGTGTGTGTGTGTGTGTGTGTGTGTTGCGTGTGTGGGTGTGCGCGTACATATCGTACGCGTGCATATTCTCAAAAGTTTTGTTCGAGAGAGGAAAAGAGATAAAGAAGAATCTCCCTATAATTTATTTGCCGAATACAAGCGACATCACAAACAGTTTTTACAGTAGTCTCTTCCTTCGTGATGGTTTGACGGATCGTGGACGGAGGCGGTCGCGCATAAAAGTGCGTAGTATTTATTTATTTTTTCACGTTCTTAAGTTATATAAGCCACTTATATAAAACGAAGCAAAAGTATTAGCGCGCGTATCTAACCGAGAGCAACAGGCGCGGCGGGGAAACGGGCGCGTCCTCAAAGCCACGTCCAATTGGATGATTGCCCAAGTGTACGATGTGCAAAACAACCCTGGGGGATAGTCGATCCGATCAGAGACTACTTATCTGCCGAGAAAGACAAGGCGAGTACAAAAGAATGGTTTATACACGAGATATGTGAAAAATCATCGCTTAAGACTGTCAAATGGATAAAATTTCGAGAAACATTAACCGACTGTTAGTAGAATTACTAAACATCGAAGGAATGAACTCTTTCAAACATTATTCCAAAAGTAAAAAGAAAACGTACATAGATAAAAATAAGATTATAGCTTAACTTGTAGACAAATCGAGGTTAATATTCTTCTAATTCCATTTCCGGATGAAAGAAAGAGGAAAGATATGAGAAAGATTAATTAAGTAAAAATTAAAACTAACTCGATCATTATAACGAGACCAATCCTGAAGCCTGATTTCTTTTGTGCACGTCTGTCTTGATTTTTAAAATGAAAATCCCGCCGTGCGCTACGAAGTCTACGACATCATCGCCACTCTGAGTGACCGAAAGAGAACGACGAACCATTCCAAAATCAGTATTGAAATCATTCCATCTTTGCGACCTTCAGGTCCGGCTTCAAGAACTCGCACACATGAAGACAAAGCTCAGATTTATATAAGTGCTCTGTTACATATTTATTTTATATTCATTTGTTTACTTTTATTTTACATTCGTGTGTTGCGTATTGCAAAGAAAACTAGAAATGCATATGTTATTTATATCGAGAGAAAAGAAATTTCAAAAGATACATTAATTTTTTAGCATATCACACTTAAATAACATCATATATTGCATTTTTTTTTTACCGTCTTTACGTTATGAAAATATACGTTGTTGAAAATATACAACATATATAAATCGTGCAATTTTGATTTCTTTACTCTGAAGTTCTTGCTCCAAAGCCGATCTGACTCTCGGATCTATATCTGAGAGAATCAGCATTCTTATTTATGCAACATAAATACATTGTTCAAATGGCGCAATGCGCATAGCAGCATCGACAGCGGCGAATCTTTAAAATTTCTTCATATATAAAATAATTATATTAATATATTTATAAAATTATATCTCTTGTAGAAATATTTTTTATTTTATTTATTTTTTTTTCACATATATACTTTTATTGTATCTCGACAGAAATACTCATACATTTGCTTATAAATATATTTTTAAAGTCTTTCAAAGTAATTTTCTGAAAAAAAGGATCGCGAAACGAATGTTGAAAGTTCGTAATTTATTTGAGAATGCTAATGCGCCGCTTTGCGAGATGCATCGCGCATAACGAGCGCTTCCCGTTTCGCACCTGTCGATGCGAGTATGCAAAAGCTGCAATCACGCGCGCAATTCGCGTCCTTTTGTCGATGCGCGCGGGAAAGCTGCGAGCGTGCGTGCACGTCTACGGATACGTCTATTTTTTTTTTTTTTTTTTTTTTTCCGGTATGAGAGGACACGTAAACATGCAACACGTGGGCAGACGTTTACATTTTTTACGAAACACGACTTTCGCTAGATAATTTTTCTTTTTTTTTTTTACTCACTCGTGTAACTGACGACACACGTGCGCGCTTACATGTTGATTATCTATATACGTGTGCGAATATAATGCGACATACACACGGACATGTTAAGATATGCAGGCAGGTATGCGTGTACATGTAGTACACGCTAGTCCGGAAAATATAGAAAATACTCATAAACACGTATATTTCAGATATACGTATTTGCGCGCAACTGTTAAATTCGAGCATACGAGAATGAAGATGAGAAAGGGCTGAGGAATCGTATCCTATCCACAATTAATGTAAAATTATATTATATATACATATAATATATAAAATGTGTGTGTGTAATGTATACACGTGCATTTCGTATATGCATTTCGAGAATGCGTATAACGCGCGATATTGTATGTATATGGACAGATGTGTACGCATCAGTACAATTAACGACACGGATATCTAAGTCTATTCTTGTTTTGCGTGAATAAACGGGTGAATCAAAAGTCAATTATAACAGTTCTCTATTTTATTGTAAACGTCATGTTTCCTCTTTCCCCTTCTCCTACCCTTCTTATACAGCCTTAAAATTTTTTTTATATTTCTTATAAATTTTTTATATTGTATATTTACATATTTGAATTTCCTCTTGTTAAGTTCACTATACATATATGAGAAATCGTATACTATTATTTCATTTTTAAATTTGATAAAAGTCTAGAAGTGCCACTCCACTCCATCTCAGATTTTTTTTTAATAGCAATCAAAATTATTATAAAAATGAAATGTATGAATTTTTAGGAGGGGCACGCGTTTATTAAAAAGTAATAACAAAAATAATTTGTTGAATAGAATATAATTTTCGGACACCATGTAATATGGATGAGATATAGAATTCTTATGAACGTTGGAGTTTGGAGTTCGAACAGGATATCCATAAGGCGTATGAATTTAATCCGACAGAGGGGTGGGTGATTGCGATAACTACGGCCCCTTGAAAGGTCATTTCTGAAGGCATTTTTGATGAAAAACATGGGAAAAGTAGTAAAAAAATTTTCGATTAATTTCGACCATAAAATATACAAAAAAAAAGACCTAAAGTGGACATAACTACTCATCTATTATTCATAATTATTGCTGAAATGGATATTCAAAAATTCATAAAGAAGATTTATGAGTAATAATAAACTTGAAAGAAAATTAATTTATATATTTGTTAAAATATTAATACTTTAATTTACAGTTTGGATTTACGCAACACATTTATTTATAATATAAATTATTGATACAGAAGAAATTTTTGAAAACATAAAAAATACTTATATTTTAATATTTTCAATTTATTATAATAATAATGTACATTAATTGTAATCTCTCACCGTTTCAGATTTCGCCTACATTTATAATTTATATTAAATTAAAAAATAATAAGAAACTCATAATAGAAATAAAAGTCTTGAAAAGAAAGACATGGCAAAAACATTTCAATAAACTGTACTGAAATGTAGAGAAGAATATAAACAACTTATCAGATATATCTAAAAATACTCAGTACTCTAGATATTTTTAGATATTTGTTACAAGATATCAATAACTTTAATTATTTATCAATTTAAGTATATCAATAACTTTAATTATTAATAATTGTAGTTAATTACAATTAAATTATCGTTTAATTTTAATTACAGTTTGGACTCTCCCATAATAACTGTATCACTTCTCGTGTGCAGATAGAGCAAGTGGAATTGAGAAGAAAAATTCTTTATCATTTTTTTTGTATAATGCTTAATAAAAGAATTATTATTGAATAAAGATGATCTGATCAATTATCTGATCTTTAGCCGGGCGCACGTCGCGTGTACAGCTGAACGCTCATGCACACTACCAAGCGTGCGGCTCATCGACGTGCGCCTAGCTAAAGATCAGTGATGATTAGTCAGACTTTACTTAATAATAATTCTTTTTATTTATATAATAATTTTTCTATTAAGCGTTATCAAAAAAAATGATAAAGGATTTTTCGACTCAGTATGGTCCGCTCTATCTGCACACGAGTTTTGTCCTCATTGATTTGGGACACCCTGTATATATACAGGGTCTCTGGCATCAATCGCATTACCTGTCGTATGCGGGTAGAGCAGATAAAACTGAGGAGAAAAGTTCTGTATCATTTTTTTCTATAATGTTTAATAAGAGAGTTATTATTGAATAAAATCTAGCCAATCGCCGATCTTTAGCCGGGCGCACGTCAGTGAGGCGCTGTAAACAGCTGAGCGCTCACGCACACATGCCAGGCGCGCGGCTCATTGACGTGCTTCCAGCTAAAGGTCGGCGCTGAATTGGCAGACTTCACTCAACAATAATTCTTTTATTATGCGTTATCGAAAAAAATGGTACAGAAATTTTCTTTTCAGTTTTATTTGCTCTATCTGCACATGACGGGTGATGCGATTGACGCCGGACATCCCGTATACATATATGTAAACTTTTTATATTTGAATAAATTTCAAAACTCACCGTTCCACGATAATGCCACGAGTTCAACTAAGAGTTCTCTTACACCACGAAGAAACTGCTGTTATTTTTTCTATCGCATCTTTGAAGATTCCATCTTTTTTTTTGGCGATATTTTTCGACAACAGCATTATCGATCACGAATTTCGCGCCATCACGTCGTTAAGCGCTAACCTCTTATTCGCTCACGCAAACTCGTTTCGCACTTTCAGAAATAAACGCGCAATAATGCTGGCCGAACAAATGAATAATCCGATCGCGAAATTACATTTCATACATACGCGCGATCGTAAACTTGATTTGCGAATCTTGTTTACATAAAACAAGTACAATAAAGTAATGCGAACGCGGCTCGCTACGAATTACGAAAGACACTATGTGAATCGCTTGAAATTGCATAACATGATGAGACATGTCACGTGACGTCTCGGAAAGTTCAAATTTAAAAAGTCATCAACGATCGAATATCGAAAACGCGATAATTCGATAGAAATGTTTTTCGATTACTAAGGATAGAATTAACTATTAATCAAATATGAATTGTATTTCTAAATGTTATAAATGGTACGTTGTTTGTCTGATAGTGAAATAGAGAAAAAAAACATTAAAATTTTTTTATAAAATTTGTAAACAAATAACAACATCAAAGGAAATAATATAATACATCAGAGAGATAATGTTGCGAATTGGTATCTATAGATCCCACATCGTCACTCTCACATAACACTCATGCCGGAATTAATAAAACATTTTAAAGAAAGGTACTAGAAGTTTATATGGAAGTTTAATATCTGATAACACAGAACAGAATATTGATGAACAATATAGATAAATGTAGAAAGAATACGTCCGCATGGTAAGACTCTTTTATACAAAATAATGATTTTCTAGAAAATGTCCACCCTTGTTCATCAACAATCCTCTCAACAACGTGCTAGTGGATCATCTCCCAGAGACTGCAATTATCAAATATAACCGCCATAGATATTACACTAAGCACAAGGGGCGCATGCAATACAATAATAAAAGCAAGATATATTTAAATATGTCTCTTTATATAACTTTATATATTATATTATAGAATTACTCACGCGTTTTATATATAATAATCTTTTTGAAAATATAAATACATATATGAAAAAGCAATAAATCTACATAATAATTATAAAATGCATATAAAAATTATTCATTAATTAATCGTTTGTAGAACACCTCTGGATACATTACGATTTCGCTATCAACATTATGATATCGCGAAAACACCGTTTTGGTAATCCATCTATAAAATAAAAAGAGTAAAAAATATATTTTTCTTATATCAGCATCAGATATTACAAATTAAGTACATTATAAAAGATATCAAAAAAAATTAGCTAATATTTTATGATAAAAGATATAATGATAAAATCTGATTACACACAAAATGTAATTTTAAATAAAAATTAGTTTGCAATCTTTGTGTCATACTTAGTGCAAAATATTTATGATTTTTCGTTTTGATATATATATTTTTTGTATAACGTGTGATACTCTTGCTTCTAAAGGTGAATATAAGATAATCACGGATTTCGGTGGATCCGTAGCACTCGAATTTCTGTACAGTACCGTCTATAAAACTCGTTATCAGATTTCCGTGCGTCAAATGCATTCCCTTATCCTCCTTATCTCTTCTATATATTCAGAGGACGATTTTCAGAGTAAGATTTCAAAGTCGTTTTTAATACATGCGGATTTAATACATGTAGTTTGACGATGCTGTCCCCGTCGCAAACAATCTTGTTGTATGTTCATGTATATAGAAAATGCTTCAGCTGGAATCTACAAAATATCTGCGATATCGTATATATTTTTTTCAAAGTTGTTAAAATACATAAATAATATTTCTGTGATATATTTCATGGTTCATCCAACTCTTTGATCTCAAATAGACATCATCTTATCAACATTTATGAATAAGATGTAAAATTCATTGCGAGTTAAATAACAGGCACTCTGTGCGATCGGTATTGAACAATTAGTTCTTCTCCCGATCTCAAATCAAAGACATATATAATCTTCTCATGCGAATCAGTTGCATGAGAAAGACTGTTCACGACAGTCAAAACACGACACATACAGCAGTGCAACAATATAGTGAAAATTTTTTTTCTCGTTAGAAAATTATTTGTCCAAAATAGTAATAATAGGTAATAGTAAAATAAGTAAGAATCGGTTATCGTTAATTGGAATGAATAAACTTTAGAATTACATAATTTCCGAATTTTCAAATAAATTACAGCATTTATATTTGAATAAATTTAATAAAAATTTTTTATAGAAACAGAAATTTTTTTTCTTGCTTAGTCATTTTATCATAAAAAGATCGGAAGAAACATCTTGTTGTGTACATTTTATAAGTTTTTTACCATACAAGGTATTGGTAAGCATCCATGATTTGATGCTATGATTTCAACTATCACTGTAGATAGAATTCTATTGTTGTCGGATCTAAAATCAGCCCATTATGCGCAGAATCTATGTTACAGATATTGTATCTATAATCAATGCCATCAATCCATGATCTTTGTATAAGTAAACTTTTCTTATATCAGACTGCCATCTTTCACACCAGAAATCTAAGCGATACCATATATATTAGGATCATATTAAAAATTAATTTTTATAAAAAGATATGTTCAAAGACGTTTAAATAATGTACTACTTACATGCATCAGAAAACTGTAGTAGAGCATATACTGTACTGTCCTGTGCACATGTAGCTATTTTCTTCATAGAGTATTCCTTCTCCATAACGCTCTGTATTCTACAACTGCAATACCTGACAACAATTTCCAAAATAGTATGTCAAACTTTGCTAAAATTATATTAATTATATATCACTTTTAATCTAAAACTAATATAAAATATTAATATAAAAAATATTTAATATTTATTTACTTAATATTTATTTAATAAATGAGCAGTTGTATAAAGTACTAAGGTATTATCAATTTGAGCTAACCAGGAAACAAAAGTGGATAGCATCTGGCCATGTATCATTAATCGTTGCTTTCCATAATGAATCATTCTTTAAATCAGATAAAACTGTCTGCATATTAAGCTCAAACTATGCATTAATATTGATGCTTTCAAGAAGGAACATATATGCAGGAATATCTGAAACGCAGCATAGATAAATTAAATGCTGGATAGTCTGCTGTAATTTAACAAACATAACACATACCATGCAAACGCTCACACACATACACACAAACACACATAAAAAAAATAAAAGAAAACTGAAGAGAAAGAGAGAAAAGAATAAGTCATCATACATCGATGAGTATGAACAATCATATATATTGCTTATTTAATATTTTATTAATATATTATCGACAAGCGCAACAGAAAATGACAACAAAGACAAATGATGGTGACAACAAAAAGCAAATTTCGCAAGTGTGTGTACATGTGTGGGAGGAAATAAAATTGGCATTCCGTACAAATCTGGACCAGGAGATCCAACAATGACACTCGTGTATCTTTCTCCTTCTTGTCATCACGCGCAATTTGCATTCTCGTCATTTCTCCTTATGCGAATTTAAATATTCTCATTTGACCTGTTCAAAAATAAGTGCGAAGTCAGCAAAGGCCGTTCTAATATTACTGCCAGTTGCCAGTACCGAATTTACAATATGTTTAATAAGCCCCAAGACAAAGAGAAGCCTGAAATGAGCCAAGACACATGGGGCTCAATCCGCCCAGTTGTCAAATTCAGATCCCGGTCCGGCAGACTCCGGCATGGGACCATGCAGTCCATGTCGTGGCCTTTTTTTTCGAGACTGTGTTCCTGTCTGGTACAGTGACGCTAACTGAATCCATTCAGAGCCGGAATTACATGGCTGGATTCACTTTTCGCCATAATAAAACGACCGATTGGTGCATGTCGTATTATATATACAGGATGTCCGATAATTTTTGACACACTCGAAGTGTGAATGTAGATTGGATCATCGACGAGATAATTAATTAGACAGATTAATAGACAGATATTAGCCAAGGATTAAGGCGAGACCGGCATTTCTCACTGGTTTCAGCGCCATACTGTTAGTGTAGTAACTACGTTTTCAATCTTTAAGGCCATTGCACATTAAAAAATTTTAGTCATAATCGTAAAGCCGTAAGTAAATCAACCAATCACAGTTCAAACATTCTAAAACATAATAAGAATGTTTATTGCTTACTATTGCTGTTACTACTATTGCTGTTATCACTTCTGCTGTTATCACCGTTGCTGTTACTATTACTATTACTACTATACTACCATTACTGTTATTACTATTGCTGTTTTATTATTATTATTATTATTATTATTATTTGAATAAAATTCAGGTTGCTGGTTTTATGATCTGCGGCGACTATAATGTGAAGCTCTCTTTATCATTCGCAATTATATGTTTGTAATACAAAAGTGGATATTGTGCCTTGTTACACGAAAGAAATTTATATAAAATTTATAATAATTTTAATATCTTTAATAATATGCTATTTATATAGCAATATTTATGTCAGTACTCGTGAATTGTAATATTAAAAATAAAGATATATAAAAAAGTAGGATGAATGATCTAGTTCTAAAACATTGCATTGCTCAATTTTTATATTAAGAGGATTATTTCCTCTTTTTATAAAAAATTATTAATATTTACTGAATGTATATTTAATTTAAAAAAATTTGATCTCAATTTTGATGTTTGATTTATGTAAAATTAAAAAAAAAAGGGAAAGATTTTAAATTATAATTACAAATTAAAAAATTATGAATAATAATGAGATTATTTGTCTTCAATTTTCTTCGAAGTTTAGATATGCAGAACTTTTGATAAGCTTGAACGATTTTTTAAATATGTTTGAGTGTCATGAACTTTGATTATCGCAAAGAAATTACGCAAAATGTAGATGTGTTTTTACACAATAGTTAAAATTTACATTTCATGAAAACTTAAATGCACGCACTGTATACATCCATACGCATGATTAAATAATTATACATTTTAATAGAAAAAACTCAATACGTTTTATTTAAAGATGAATATTTATAGAAAAATTTATACTAAAAATTATGCAAAATTGCGCCAAATATATGTAAATATATGTAAATAATATTAAATATTTGTAAATATAATATTATATTTTTCATTCTCTCCTTCTTTTCTCTATTTTATCCCTTTTTCACCATATTTCAATTTTGTTATAGATAGTTCATAGAAGTGATAATAATTTCCTGATGATTGTAATATATATTTGCATTAAACAATATTCTTATTCAATAAGTAAATCAGTTATAAATTGCGCACAAGATTAAACTTGCCCAAGGCAAAATATTTTATTGGCTGCAACAGTATTTTGTAATTAACGAAATTGTTTTTTTTTTTACTTCAGCTTGAAATAACGCTAACATGTAATGTATGTGTGCAATCAGCTTATAAAAGTCATATATAAAAATTGAAAGAAATATTATACTATTGAAAGAAAGATTATACTACGTGTAATATTTAAAATAATGTATCGAAAAATTATAAATGCATTAATTTTATTTATAAGTGTGTATACAAATTATAAGACTCATATAAGATATAAATTATCATATACTTTTGTTTTATTTATATGGAAATATTTTTAAAACAAAATTTCAGTGTCAAATTTTTAATTCAATTACAAGTTTATCTTTACAAACCTAATAATTTTCTAACATGATTTTGCATGTGTTTAAGAAAAGCCGATTTCCTTTAAGTATCAAATTTAAAAGAAGCTGCTATAATCAGTGACGGATACAATTCACATGCAAGTTCTCTTGCTCGCTAATTTGCCATCATTGAGCACAATAGCTCTACTTTATTACTGAGTGAAGGAAAGTAGCTTTAAAAGCATGTAGACGAAAGATTTTTATTTTTGAGAATTTATCAAAATCTGACAAAATTTTATTGAAATTTCAAATAATAAAAACCAAAGGGAGTGTGGAAGTTTGTCAACAATTACACATAATTAATAAAATATTGCAATGCAAAAAAGGAGAGAAAGAGAGAGAAAGAATTTGCATTCTTAATTTTACATAGAGAAAATGTAACACTTTAATTATTTTCTTTAAAAAATTTTTTTTATTTTATTATGGAATTAAATAAATATTACTATTGATGCTATTGTTATCATAAAAAATAGCTAATTTTTTTGAATTAAATACATTTGTTTGATCTAATGATAATTAACAATTATTAACATCAAGTTTGCATTGCCTTAATAAAAAGAGCAATATGCTTCTGAAATTAGTTGTAAAATGTGGCAATTGTATAATTTTTATCTTTTTTGTTTTAGTATTTATTTTGGAAGTTGCAATAGTATAACGAGATATGTAGTTAAAAGAGCGGCAATCTGAAAATAATATAATATTGAAAATATCATAACTTTTTAATATATTCCAATAAAATACAAGAAAGATATTCAATATATAATAGAAAATTTATATTCTCTGAATAAACAACAAAATAATAAAACTCATTAAATGTGTATAAATTATAATATTATTATGACATTATTTATAATATTATTATGATGTTAAAATTACTTCATTATTCAACATTTAGTAAAATTTTAATCTTTCAACGTACGTGTATGCCCTATGTGTGTTACTCATCAAACTTATAGCTAAATAAAAATTTTAAATATTCAATTACAGGATTAATTACTTCTAATTATTTAAAGGAATATTCTCATTATATAGTTCTTTTAATTAAAATCTCTATATAATTTGTAAGATGGAAGAGAAATTTTGCAATAACTGTATGCATTGTTTAATTAACAGAAAAATAAACTTAATTATAAGATAATTTATATTTAAACTATATATATATATATATATATATATATATATATATATATATAGTTTGAAATACATACCATACCTAAGAATTTCGATATCTTTCATAATATTCTTGTTACTTACAGAGTGTAATAAGGGCAAGTTTACATAAAAGCATCCGCCGGCAGAAAAATTGAGTTTTCGATTTTGGAATTGCAACAATGATTCCACATATTCCTGCATTCAGATAGAAATTTTCATATGAATTGCGATCATATTAAAATTGTGTTGTATAAATATAATGAAAACAGCATTAAGAAATAAATAACAAAAACAAAGTTTAAAAAATTAATAAAATTTTAATTAAAGGCAGTTACACTTGTAAAATAAACAATTGGTGATTTATATTAAAAGAAGGCAGAAGAAATTTGAGATAATAAAATGGCATTATCTACTTACATTTCTTTTCATCACTCTAACTTGCCATTCCATAAGAATTGCACTTATGGAATTAGCCTGAAATACAGATCACGTTCTTTAAATTTTTTTAGTAAATAATGTTTTATTTATTATATTTATATCAAAATAAATGTTAATATTTTATTTTATTTATATATTACGTTTGTAAAGATGTTTTAATCTATACATATATCTTTGACATGAATTTGTCCGACTAAAATTTGTGACTTGATTGTAAATTCTCAGCGCATCTGGACATTTTATTTTTATAGTTTATCGCGACGAACACGATTTAAATATAAGATCTTCTATTTTGCATCATTGAGATGGTCTTACTTGAGAGGAAGCATAGTGACAGGCAATATGAAGTAATAGAAGCTGGAGAAGAAACGCTAACACCCAGAAGCAGTATACTAGCGGCCATGATATTGGATTCCTGGTCTCCCGATGTCCACTTTCGAGTATCCACACTATTATTTGAAATATGTTGCTGACGATATGTAGTCCAAGATTGCCAAGCCAGAAAAGTAGTGACCACGAATATATTGATTCCAAGTTCTCTGCAGCGATCATCAGATCGTTGTGCAGATTCAGAATTGTCTTTTGTAAATAAATAACAACATAAATCGTAGTTATTAATTCTCATCTCTAATATAAAAAACACATTGTTTAAGAAAAAAATAATCTTTCTCTCTCTCTCTCACATACGCGCGCGCGTGCGTGTATATCAAATGGTGTAAAGAAAAAAATAAATAATTGTTATAAAAAAATATATTGCAAATAATTGTCTTTTTTTAAAAATAATTATTTTTTCTACACATCTAGGACATCCTGTATAATTCTAACTTTTATGTTATTTTTTTATATTTTACGTCGTATTATTTATATTATTATATTACTCTTAAACGCGAGAGAAAGGATTAAAAATAAACATTTAAAAAATATGATTCTCGAACCGTTTTGCTAATTGTGATAACATTCTTATTTCTCGATGTAGATGGTAGATTTTTAATCGCTATCTCATTGAGATGATGAAATCGTTGGCCTAGAAAAAAAGCCATAGCCACAAATTTATAGACAGCAATTGAGTTTCCAACGTAGACAATCAAGTATCCCGTATTGTAAGCCCATGTCTCGAAAAAGGCGTACATTCCAATACGATTAACGGCAATCCAAATGACTGTGGCAATAATAGTGACAATCCACGCGACGATCGCGGTCTGCGTTTCTTTGCGGGGACAACCAAGCTGTCTGACATCCTCGTCGTAATCTTGCAGCGCGTTCCACGTTTTAGTGAAGCTGCGTCTCGTAAATACCGTCAACCCCAATCCGTATATCGTCACGACGTAGTTGGTGATCACCTGAACAATTATACTTTTAATCATTACTTGTGTTCTCGATAAATTTGAAATTCAGAATTTAATTACTTCATTATTATGCGTTGAAGAAATCAGTCAAAATAAATTTAAGAATTTTTACTGTTGACTATTCCTCAAGCTATTCCTATTCGCAAGAACTTTATTTTGCGTTTCGCGAATAATTTTTCACTGACCTTCGTGTTTTCTGTTCCATCAGTAGCTCCACGGAAAAGCTTGTCTACAGAAGTCCCTTGGAGCACTATGTAAAATATATATGTGTAGAGCATGGCAGCTGTCGCCGAAAAAATCAGATAGGTGTTCGATGGCACTAGACGATCTTGCAAGAAATCGTAAGGAGCGAGGCCGAACACTCGCACGACATAGACCATCGGCCAGATAGACACGTAGAGAGGTGAGTCTGGACCTCGCAGCTTCTTTGTTTGTTTTCTCTTTTTTTGTGCGAATACGGTCTCCATATTGAAAGGACGAGCTCGAAACTCCATATTCGGATGAAATGGATTAACTGATCTTTTGTCGAATTAGGTCTGGTGAATTTTACAATTTCCACTAATGAGGAACGTAAAATTTGCATCTGTGTATGCAAAAATTATCATTTAACACACGCAACAGTTTACATTTGAAAAGTTTAGATGCAAAAGGGATGCATCTTAAAATCAATTGTTTCAAATAAATTCACTTTAAATTATTTAATCATTATTATTAGTATCATGATAATACTGTCAGTGACTGATATGAATATGTTAGAAAAATTATAAACAGAGATTTTTGAAAGACTTGATTGAAAAAAAGAATTTTATATGTTAATTATAAATTTTGAAAACATAAAACACGTATTTTAAAGAAAGTATAAGATTCGAAATTTTTTCTTAATCAGAAGATGCTTTGTTCTTCTTTACGGCACAAATCTCTGCTTATTTTTTTCGCATGTACTAATTTATAGTAGAGTTAATAATTTGTGAGAATCCTAATTATATCGAACGCTAAAGCAAAAATTGTAATTATAGAAAAATTTACATAATGTAGCTTCCAATTAAATTCATGTTATTTCAATATCAATAACGAGTCAATAATCATTTAATTTCACAAGGAAATAGTGGATCAGCGAAGTCCAGAAAAGCCTACCCGCTTTTGCTTAGTATCCCGGAAATCACTATATTTATTGATCAATCGCATTGTTCTACAAAACGTGATGTCCAAGGGCAATATAAAGCTATGATAAATAAAACTAGAAGTACAAAGAAAATAGGAAGAGTGTGGAATGGAATATGAAGAATTAAAAGGGATAGAATCGTATGGGGTGTAACAAAAGCAAAGAGTAGCATTTACTATCTTTTCACATAAAAAGCGTTAAATCGAACACAAAACCAATTAGTATTACCTTTGAAAATTCTGAATATTTCTCGTTTGGAATTTCGAGAGTTGAACGAATTTCAGCATAGCCCTAGAATCGTTTCGGAGCTGTTGTAAAGCTCAAATTTTTTCCGTCGGTTTTTGACATCAATTGTCCGTCGACGAAAATAATATATATCTCAGAAATACAAAATTTGAGAAAGAAAAATAAAAGGAAATTGCATAGTCTCAAAGATAGTAAATATCGCCCTAAATTCAGCAAATGCAGGGCTAAAGGAAAACTGCATTTCAGTAAAAATATAAAATATTTATTAAGATTTATCTTCTTACGATACTATTTATAGCAAAACATGATCACGTCGTGCGTTGCAATGAATTTCGATCAGATATTATTGTGAATGTTTTAGCGAAACTCAACGTACTCACATTACGGATAGATCGAATTCTCGAAGTACACCGTTTCTCTTAGACGACATCGCGGCAACTATGACGAGAATTCAATATGATAAGTACTCTTGTCGTGCTTGATAAAGCGAGATTAGAGCTGTCCATAAATATATCCACGTGCGCATACAAATGTATCTTCATATAATATATGTGCCACGTGTGTCATGGTGCAACGTGTGGGATGCGCCAAGATACCGTCATTAAATATTATTCCTTGTCAGTTTCGAATGAATAATTGAACAGCAAAAAAGAATAACAAAGAGAAGCAACCGATCAAATTGAATACCCCCCTTAGATAGTTACAATTGCATGGAAAATCGTCTGTTTGCATTCACGGCCACGCTGCCTTGGTTGCAAAGTAATCTATTTCATTTTTCTCTGCTTTGCTTGTTCTCTGCTCTACTTTTATGTACAGAATAATAAGATGAATCAAATGGTGTGAAACAAAAATAAATAAATGTTATAAAAGAATATATTGCAAATAATTGCATACTTTTTTTTAAAACAATAGGAACAGGTAGAATGAGGAAGGGAAAGGGGAAAAGTTAGTAGAATGTATAAATTGCAACTCTTTTGGGGATCCAATAAAACATTTTTATTCTATTCTAAATAAAATTTGATAATTTTGAAACAATTATAAATAAAATTGAATTTTATTACTAATATAATTTAAGAATGTTTTGTATCTATTTTTGAAATATTAGAAATTTAATTAAATTGTACAAAATGTTATTCATATATATGTTTAGAAACTTATAAGAAAAGCTTGAGTCAATTCCTTGAAGCGATCAAAAATTATGAAGATTTTTAATTTACAGCGAATTAAGAATATATGTTTCATATATCGAAATATAAAAGCATGAAAATTCCACAAAAAACTCTATTTTTCTACTATTTTTCTGAATATTTGTGCAAAAACTGAGCACAATTTTTAACAATTTGAAAATTATTTAAGTATAAGTTACTATTTTTATGAAAAATAGTACTTATTGACAAAATTGACAAGGAAGAAATATTACAAATAAAATAAAAATTTTCGTATTAAAAAAACTTTATAATAAATATTTACATAAAACTTGATTTACATCCACTTACTCGTTTAAAAGTTATTTACTACAATTTGTAAAAAAATATTATTCTATATCGTCTCTTTTTCTCTTTCTACAAATTAGTCATTTTTCATTATTTCTTGCCGTTGATTTCAAAGACTATTTACGATCAAAAATTTTTGACATAAATTAAGAAGAATATTAATTACAACTATTTCCTTTTACGAAGACGTCAAAATCCATTATTTTATGATACTTTAATTCATTTTATATTTCGGATTTATTTGTTTGATTTTTCAAACAATAAATTAAAAAAATTTTTTTTATTTTGACAGTTTTTTTGCTGTTATTACATGTAAAACATTTTTTAGCTTGTTTTTGAAAAAAATATCAATATCAGTAGAAATTAAAGTTCGCAAAAAAAAGAGAGTGCCAATGGTACATGGTGTTCCCAAGCGGTCACCCATCTAAGTACTGACCATGCCCAACGTTGCTTAACTTCAGTGATCGGACGAGAACTGGTGCTTTACAACGTGGTATGACTGTTGGCGATAGTAGAATATTTACGGTAGACACAAATACGTATATATTTTAAGAATTTTAAGACAATTAAAAAAAAATAAAGTTGATTTTTATTACCACTATAATTTTAGAATGTTTTGCATCTATTTTTAAAATATTAGGAATTTAATTTAATTGTACAAAATCTTATTCATATATGTTACACTTATAAAAAAAATCCAGAGTCAATTTCTGAAACAATCAAAAGTTATGAAGATTTGAATTTACAGCAAATTAAGAATATATGTTTCATGTATCGAAATATAAAAGCATGAAAATTCCATTTTTCTACTATTTTTCTGAATATCTGTGCAAAAACTGAGCATAATTTTTAACGGTTTGGAAATTATTTAAGTATAAAGTTACTATTTTTATGGAAAATTGCACTTATTGACAAAATGGACAAAGAAAAAATATTACAAATAAAATAAAAATTTTTGTATTAAAAAAATTTTATAATAAATATTTATACAAAACTTGATTTAGATCCACTTACTCGTTTAAAAGTTAATTACTAAAATTTATAGAAAAAAAATACAGAAAAATATTATCCATCTTTTTTTCTCTTTCTACAAAATTAGTCATTTATCATTATTTCTTGTCGTTGATTTCAAAGAATATTTACGAAGTTCAAAAGTTTTTAATGTTGAAATTAAGAAGAATATTAATACAAATATTTTTTTTTACGAAGACATCAAAATCCATTATTTTGATACTTCAATTCATTTTATAATTCAGATTTATTTGTTTGAGTTTTCAAACAATATAAATTTAAAAAATGTTTTTTTATTTTGACAGTTTTTTGTTATTATTATACATGTTAAACATTTTTATTTAAGTACTTAATAATATTGTTAATATAATTAATATTGTTAATATAATTAATAATATTATTAATATTATAAAAAAAAATTTTATCAAATTGTTGCGTTGCAAAAAAATCTAGAAGCACTCATTTTTCGAAAGTTTAAACAAACTTTTTGGATATACCCTTTCAATAAATACTTTTTAAAAGTCTGGCTATATAATTTTGCCATTTAAAAATAATTATTTCAAGAATTTAAAAAGAATCGTTGAAAATACTTAAGTCTATCTACCTAATTGTTTTATTATAGTTTTCAATTTCATATATTCGGAAATATTTAATATCTTTTATAGATTCAACCAAATAAATACATTTCATGATTAGAATTTTTTCATTCTTTTTTAAAACTACTATATGATGGCTTTAGTTTGAAGTGTAGACTACATATCGAAAAAGATAAAAGAAACTTATGCAAATTCAATAAAACATCAAATAGGCAGGAGTATTAATGATGAAAAAGATGCACTAGTAAGCAAACTGCTTTATGTTTGTATTTCACAATTTTGCCAAAATATTATATTTAAAAAAAATCATATTTTTAGTTTTTATATGTAAGAATGCTATAAAAAAATATTGGATAGTTATCATAAATATGTGTTTTTACTTTCTTTCAATATTTTTGAAATATTTACATGTTATTGTCATTATAGTGCAGTTAAAGTACTTTTGCATTTAAGTAATTTTTTTAAAAAAAGTTACTTAATTGAAAATAATTTCTAATATAATTATATTAATTATTTATAATTATATATGTATACAAATTATAAAACTCATAAGATATAAATTATTATATAATTTTATATTATTTATATGGAAATATTTTCAAACTAAAATTTAATTGACGAATTTTGTTAAACTTATATATTTAATTACAAATCTGTCTTTACAAAACTAATGTAATAATTTTCTAAAATGATTTTGCATGTGTTTAAGAAAAGCTGGTTTCCTTTGAATATCAAATTAATAAAAGAAGCTGCTTTAATTATTGACGGATTCAATTCACATGCAAGTTTTCTTGCTCGCTAATTCTTAATTTTACATAGAGAAAATGACACTTTAATTACATTTCAATTTTTTTATTCCATTATGAAATTAAATAAATATTATTATTGATGCTATTGTTATCATGAAGAGTATAGCTAACTTTTTTCAATTAAATACATTTGTTTGATCTAATATTAATCAAAAATCATCAACGTGAAGTTTGCATTTCGCATGTTTTGATTTAATAAAAAAAAATATGCTTCTAAAATTTATGGTTGCAACATATAACAATTGTACAATATTTTTCTTTTTTATATTAGTTTTTATTATGGAAGTTGCAGTAGTATAACCAGATATGTAGTCGATAGAGCGGCGATCTGAAAATAATATTGAAAAAAATTAAAGATTCTCAATATTTTCCAAAGTACGAGAAAGATATTCAATATACAATATTTATATAATTCCTTGAATAAACAACAGAATTAAATTTATTAAATATATATAAATTATAATATTATTATGACGTTATTTATTAAAATTAATTAATATGAAAGTTATTATATATGATTGTGTTACATATTTTCAAGTTTTTTTATTTGTTAAAATAAAAAAAATTAAAAATAAAATAAAATAAAAATATAAAATAAAAAATAGAAAAAAATGCAAAATATAAAATAGTAGAAATGTAATTGTTGACTTTACGTTAAGTATTGCAGTGAAATATATAAAATCTTTGTGATTTTTAAATGACAATCTAAAGAAAGATGTTAAATTTGGATCGATTTTGTTCAACCATTAAACCTAAACACACACCAATTTCGTATGTACATGCTCTATGTGTGTTATTCATCTGGTATGTAACTTATATCTAAATCGAAATTTGAATAACCAATTAAAGGATTAATTACTAGATTCTAATTATTTTAAGCAGGAACAGAATATTATATTGTTCCTTTAATTAAGATCTTTATATAATCCGCAAAAGGAAGAAAAATTTTGAAATAACTGCAAACATTGTTTAATTAATGAAAAAAATAAACTTAATTATAAGATTTTATATATATATATATATATATATATATATATATATATATAGTTTGAATAACATATTATAGCTAATTAAGAATTTCGCTATCACAATATTCTCGTTACTTACAGAACATAATAAGGGCAAGTTTACATAAAAACATCCGCCGGCAGAAAAGTTGAGTCTTCGATTTTGGAATTGCAACAATGATTCCACGTATTCCTGCATTCAGAGAAAAGTTCTCATATAGATTGTAACTATATTAAAATCGTTGTTGTATAAATATAATGGAAACAGCATTAAAAAAAACAAAAAAAAACAAACTTTTAGAAAATGAATAAAATTTTGATTGAAGGAAAGTTACACTTTGAATAATTAGACGTGATATTATTTATGTTTATATTAAAAGAAGCCAGAATACAATTATTTGAGACACTAAAATAGCATTAGATATTTATGTAGATCGATCAAATATAAACAAAAATTTTTAAATAAAAATAGGATATTTTAAGGGGACTAGAAAGGTTTCAAAGGCCAAAAATTGGGCAAAATTCGAAAGACGATTATGGACAAAAAAATAAAGATTTTTTTGCAAATTTTTTTTATGCATACTTAATAAACAAAATAAACGTTGGAATTTTTTGGCGTTATTTTGTTTGTTATTATAATCTTTAAATGTGCTGACGATGGCCAAAAAAATAGCCGAAACATCCACTATTCTATAATCCTTTTTGCAAAGTCTCTTTCTTTTGTAAAGTTTATTTTCTATAATAATAATAAACTTTAAGCGTTATTAGTGTCCGCGGTTGGCTCTAATTGCCTTACATACACAGTTTATTTTATAAGAGCCTTTATTTATACATATTTTTTACATTTTTTACATTGAAGTCTCAAGTATGCAACTAGCATAAAAAAAGCTTTTTGCGAAAGTTGAAAGAAATTGCAAATTTGATTTATGTATGTCGATCAAACACAAGCATTACGCCTGAGAATATTAAACAAATTCGCGATTTTATTGAAGATGATCAACGAAACCTGCTCGTGAAATTAGTAAAGAAATTGGCATAATGGCACATTTATGGAAATGTGCAATCATTGAGAATAAATCTCGATTTCGAAAAATCACTGAACAATAGATGCCTGGAATTTTGAATGCAAATCAGAAGAGCGTAAGAGCTGAATCTCTCAGAAGCTTTTGGATCGCCATGCTGCAGAAGAAGACGCATTTTTTATGCATTCTCACGTATAATGAATTTATTAAACTTTTTAAAAAAACCGGAAGATTTCCCAACGATGATGAGATAGGAGACTTTGTACGCAATTGACTTCGTACTTGTCCTGTTACTTTTTATTAAGCACGGATAAAAAATTATCAATGCGATAGAAAAAATATGTGAAAATTAGTGGATGCTATGTAGAAAAATAATTGTGTGTTAAGTTTCACGTGAATTAATCGAATAAATAATTTTTAAAAAAGTCTTGTTTATATTTGATTCATTCTAGTACTTACATTTCTTTTCATCACTCTCACTTGCCATTCCATAAGAATTGTACTTATGTAATTAGCCTGGAATATAAAATCATTATTATGTAATAACATTATTATGTAATTAGCCTGGAATACAAAATCATTATTATGTAATAGCATTATTATATAATTAGCCTGGAATACAAAATCACGTTTTCTAAATTTTCTAATAAATAATATTTTATTTATATCAAATGTTGATACTTTATCTATATTTCTTATCTATATATTACGTCTGTAAAGATGCTTTAATCTATACATATATTTCTAGTATAAATTTATCCACCTAAAATTTATGTAAACTGATTATAAATTTTTAGCGCATCTAGACACTGTTTATCTCAAAGGACGCGATTTAAATAATCGATAAAAGAATCTTCTATTTTGTAATATTGAAGTGATCTTACTTGAGAGGAAGCATAATGACAAGCAATGTGAAGTAATAGAAGCTGGAGAAGAAACGCTAACATCCAAGCGCTCAAGCAGAATATCAGCGGCCATGACACTGGTTTCCGCTTATTATTCTCCTCGTGTCCACTTTCGAGTATATGTACTATTATAAAAAATATGTTGTTGACAATATGCAGTCCAAGATTGCCAATCCAGAAAAGTAACGACCACAAGTATATCGATTCCAAATTCTCTGCAGCGACCATCAGATCGTTGTGCAGATTCAGGATGGTCTTTTATAAATAAATAGAAAAAATTATAAATTATGGTTATTAATTCTCATCTCTGATGTAAAAATTCACATTAGTTAAAGAACAATTAACCTATATATATATATATATACATGTATGTATATCGAGGATATTCCATTTATCTTGACTACCTGAAATATCTTCTATGCGTGACACGGTAGGAAAAAAAGTCAAAGACAGAATTATTTGATTAGAAGAGAGATTCATGTGTATACTAAGGTAAGTCAAGGTTATATTCTTCAAGATGTCAAGGTTGGTAGTACTTTTTAGGATCATATATTTTAATTGCCATTTTAAAATAGTTTATGAGAAGACGAATACAATGATCTATGATCTATGACCAATGATTTATGACCTTCAAATGATCTTGAAGATCTAAAACTTGTGTCAAAGTTAAAAATACAAAAGATGGATTAAATGACATGTTTCAAACAATTAAACAAGTCATTAAATTTTTTTCAACATTTTTATTTTGTTTTTATTTAAGCAAATGTTCGAAATGTTGACCGTTTACTTTGATACATTTTCTAGCAAAATAAATGACTCCCTACTGCGCATAATAATTTTCGGAGTAAGAGCAATGCACAAATCGATAATCCGTTCTTCCATATTCGCCGATGTTATGGAAAGATTGTTATGGACTTTATCTTTTAGAAATAAAAAGGCTCATAAAAAGGAGTCGAATGGCGTCAATCTGGCAATCGAAGTGATCAAGGGACAATAGAACTCCTTTCAATCCAAGGAAACTTCATGTTTATAATTAAGATAGTTTGTGTAATACGAGAATAGTGAACTAGACATCCATCAATACTATATCTGCCTATTTTATAAAGCAATGTCTTCTAGTAATTCTAAAATATTGTTTTCATCTGCAAAGATATCCTCATCGTTATCTATTGTAGTTTTAACTGGTCAACCTGTTCTATTAATCTGGCAGTGTTTATGTTTGTAAAAGGGATCCTTGTAAAACGGATAAAGACGAAGAGACTTCTGTTCTAACTGCAGTAGCTTAACCCGAATCCTTATTCTAACTCGGAAAATTGCAAACCAATCCGTAATTAGTAGAATAATATATGTTTAGCGAATTCTTAAATACCATATTCCATCCATACCACTTCTCCTTGCTTCAGGAATTTCATGGCAACTCCGAAAACCGGATGAATTTTGTTGGTGGACATTGGGTAAACTAAAGACGGATAAAAACTATTTCTTCATGTTGTTCATTGACAAATCAATATTTACGAATCATAGAGGAGTAAACAAACATAATATACACTACAGGTCTATTGAAAATCCGAGGTGATTCCAAAAAGTAGTACACTAATGCAAAAGTAGTACATCTATGGAACGTTAATATTATGTATGGTTAGGGATAGTCAACAATCGAATCATTGGTTCTTTTTTTATCAGAAGAAATGGACCAAAGTATGCAGATTTTTTTAAATGTTTCAAAATTATTAGAAACATTGCCTTACATGATAGGATACAGATATGGTATTGACACAATGGATGTCCAGTTCACTATTCTCGTATTACACAAAATATCTTAATTATAAACATGAAGTTTCCTTGGATTAAAAGAGGTTCTATTGTTCTTTAACCACTTCGATTGTCAGATTGACGCCACTCACAACTTTTTTTATGGGGCTTTTTAAAGGATAAAGTTTACAACGATTCTTCCACAACATAGGTGAATATGGAAGAACTGATTACCGATACGTGCGGTATTACTCCGGAAATTATTATGCGCAGTAGAGAATCAGACATTTTGCGATAATGTATCAAACGGTCAACATTTTGAACATTTGCTTAAATAAAAACTAAGTAAAAATGTTGAACAAAATTTAATAACTCGTTTGATTATTCGAAATGTCATTTAGTCCATCTTCTGTACCTTTGAGACGAGGTTTAGATCTACAAGGTCATTTTAATTCTGTCTTTGATTTTTTGACTAAAATATCTTCCACGCGTGACATGTTAAAAAAAAAAAAAAATCAAAAATTACTTGATTGAGAGAGATTGATGTGGATAAGATAATTTGTTTTAAAGTCATATTCTTCAAGATGTCAACGTCATTAGTTTTTTTGAATGGGATCATATACTTTAATTGACAAGTAGCTTATGAAAAGACAAAAAGGACTTTTCTATTCAATGTTACATACTTAACTGCACACAACTTTTTAAATTAATTTCTGTATATATATATTGCAAAACTTGAAAAATGGTAAAGAACTTTTCTGTTCAATGTTATATGCTTACATGCACACAACTTTTTAAATTAATTTCTCGATAACTATTGCAAAAATTGAAAAATGATAAAAGATTTTTTTGTTCAAGATGTCAACGTCATTAGTATTTTTTTGAATGGGATCATATATTTTAATTGACATTTTCAAGCTTATGAGAAGACAAAAAAGACTTTTTTGTTCAATGTTATATGCTTACCTGCACACGACGGGTGGTGTGATCGATTCCGGATGCCTTACATACAGGATATCCTAAAAATTTTGACACACCCGAAGTGTGAAGGTAGATTGGGCCAAACTGAGTCGAAAAGTCCTATATCATTTTGTAAAATTTGCAATAGTTTTTGCGTTATTAATTAAAATATGTGAGCTAATGAGCGCATTGGATAGCGATAGGCCGATATCGGCAGGCATGTACGACGGATTACTTGTATACGTTTCTTAGCAACGAAGGTATCATCTAAGCAAGAGGTGACAGCGTGACTCCACACAACTTAGGATGTGTCAAAATTTTTAAGACACCCTGTATAAACGCAAGGTGTCCGGCATCAATCACATCACCGGTCGTGTACAGGTAGAGCAGGTAAAACTGAAGAGAAAAGTCCTGTATCACTTTGCTATTTTTGTAATAATTTCCGAGAAATTAATTAAAAAAGATCGATCAATTCGCTTCAGTATAAGCGCGCAGTGAAAAGGCATAACTCATTGATATGTAATTACTAGGCGAATCCATTGTTATGTAACCGCTGTCATTTGTAGAGAGCTCCTCCCAAAATTTTGTCGCGCGTCTAGCTACCACAAACTTTTGGGTTGTCTTTGGTCGTCCTTTCTCGCATTGAACAGAAAAGTTCTTTACCATTTTTTCAATTTTTGCAATAATTATCGAAAAATTAATAAGTTGATTAAAGAGTTTGATCAATGAATTCAGTAATTGATCGATCACAATAATTTTAATCAATCCATTAAAAAATTTCAAAGTCCTTAAGATAAAAATGTTTCAGACAAAAGTTTTTTAGTGTTGAAGGGCTAATCGGAGAATACTCTTCATTTGATATTAACTCCAAAATCCAAAGAATCATTTCAGGGTTAACTTAATTTTTTTAAATAAAACTTATTTTTATTATATATTCTTCTAACCTTTCATGAAATCTTTTCAAAACTATAATAAAGTATTTTTTTATTAAGTATTTTTCAAGTTATTTTATATCTGACGAAGTTTGATATAAAAAATAAAATATCTTGTAAAATATTTAGTTTTCAATAATCATCATTTTTATGGAGAGAATAACGTCACAAATTAATTAGTATAAAAAATATAAATAATTATTTTTAAAAAATACGTTCCAAATAAATACTTTTTCTTAAAAACAATTATTTTCTTTATATAATTGATTTGTCTCATTATTCTACACATAAAAGTATTACGATAAAATTATGAGACAAATTAATTTATATAAAGAAAATATTTAAATAATTGAGTATATAATTGTGATATATAAATAATTGAGTAAAACTATATTTAATTATTATCTATGTATATTCCGTCCAGCGACAGAACTATCACGCATAAAACGAGCAAAGTAGGGAGAGCATGGCGAGTTACTTACAATTACTAAATACGGTACCCTCGGGCGATCCCGGGACTATTACCTCAGCTTAGAAAAATATATAAAAGGAGTACGCAATCGAGTTAATATCAAATATATGTTAATATCATATTGTTCAACGTTATTTTGAGAATAAATAACTGTAAAAGTTGCTATCAGTATGTTAGATAGACGAGAATAGTATAATATCTTGAAAAGCTCTTGAAGTAAGCTACAAAAATATACAAAAAATGGGTATCTTCATATAAAAAAATTGAAGGTGACCTTCACGTGAAGGTGACCTTCATGTGATCTTTAAACGACTCGATCCAAGCTCAAATGAACAGCACTATCTTATATTCCCCTCGAATCCCCTCATAAAACTTTTGTATAAAACATTTTTTCGCAAAAATCTGTCGATCGCAAAATAAGCAAAGTGGAAAGTTTTCAAATCAACATTCTGTATATATGTATACATATACATATAATTTTATATAACTTTTATGTTATTTTTTATATTTCATGTTGTATTATTTATATTATTATATTATTTAACTTTTAAACGCGAGAAAAAGAATTAAAAATTAACAATTAAAAAAATATGATTCGAACCGTTTTGCTAATTGTGATAATATTCTTATTTCTCGATGTAGATGGTAGATTTTTAATCGCCATCTCATTGAGATGATGAAATCGTTGGCCTAGAAAAAAAGCCATAGCCACAAATTTATAGACAGCAATTGAGTTCCCAATGTATACAATCAAGTATCCCATGTTGTAAGACCATGTCTCGAAAAAGGCATACATTCCAATACGATTAACGGCAATCCAGATGACTGTGGCAATAATAGTGACAATCCACGCGACGATCGCGGTCTGCGTTTCTTTGCGGGGACAACCAAGCTGTCTGACATCCTCGTCGTAATCTTGCAGCGCGTTCCACGTTTTAGTGAAGCTGCGTCTCGTAAATACCGTCAGACCCAATCCGTATATCGTCACGCTGTAGTTGATGATCATCTGAACAATCATTTCTTATCATTACTTGAGTTTTCAACTATTTTGAAATTTAGAATTTAATTATTTCATTATTAAAGAAATTAAGTAAAATAAATCTAATATGAAAAATAAATTCAAAAATTTACTAATTATTTACATTAACGGACATCTCACCAATGACCTTGACGTATGTTGTCAAATGTCAACATCAGTTGCCATGATTCTGAATAACTTTTTCTTATAATTTAATTGGCGATCTCTTATACTTTCTGAGATATTTAAAGTTAAAGAGTTTATAACTTTTCACGCACAGAGCGAGGTTCAACGCACACCTATATCTAATTTTTTTATATAGCGGTGCCCTCTGTAGAAGGGGGGGGGGGCGGAACATATTGCCTCCACGCATATACTTTTTAATGCAAAGTGAGGTTCGGGTCATTGGCGATATTTCCGTTAATATAAATAATTACCAAGAATTTTTACTGTTGACTATTCCCATCGCAAGAGTTTCTTTTGTATTTTACGAATTTTTCACTGACCTTTGTCATTTCAGTTTTATCGACAATCTTTAACAGCTTGTCTGCTATAAATTTTTGAATCGTTATGTAAAATATATATGTGTAAAGCGTGACAGCTGTCGCCGAGAAAATCAGATAGGTGTTCGAAGGCACTAGACGATCTTGCAAGAAATCATAAGGAGCGAGACCAAACACTCGCACGACGAACATCATCGGCCAGATAGACATGTAGAGAGGTGAGTCTGGACCGCGCAGCTTCTTTGTCTGTTTTTTCTTTATTTGTGCGAATACAGTCTCCATATTGAAAGGACGAGCTTGAAACTCCATATCCAGATGAAATGGATCAAGTGATTCTTCGTTCGATTAATTAGGTTTGACGAATTTCAATTTCCACTAATGAGAAATAACATTGAATTTTCATCTGTTTACAATAATTACATTAAATATCACACTTTTTTAGCGCCAAAAATAAAAATAACATTTTTAATATATTTGGGGATAAATTCAAATCTGCAAGACAAAAAAGCCAAGTCAAGTCAGGTTTTTGAGAAAAATAGGGTTGAAATTTTTCAAAAACGCGTTTTTTACCATTTTTTAAATTTATAGCATACAAAATCTATGTTAGAGACTTCAGACAGAGCTCAAATATAAGCTTGAACAATGTACTTTAATATAAAAAATATCAAATCTTTTACTATAGGCATAATTGAACCTCAGACGTGTTTTGTTTTTGAATTTGCACTGTGTCAAGTAATCCGATTGCAGATAAAAGATTCGATATATTTTTATATTAAAGTAGAATGTTCAAGTTTTCATTGAAGCCCTATTTGAAGACTCTTGCACATCAGGTTCGTTTGCTACGAATTTTCAAATATGGTAAAAAATGCGTTTTTTGGGGGGTTTTAATTCATTTTTTCTCGAAAATCAAATCTGATAAAATTTTTTTTATCAGATTTGATTTTCAAAAAAATCTTCAAAAAAACAGATTAGTGTTCAACATTTAAAATTATTTTACAAACGGTGTTCAAATGCTCTGGCACAAAATCTTATAAACTAATGTTATTATTTAACACAGACAATTGTTTATATTTGAAAAGTTTAGATATAAAAGAGACAAAAAGGCATCTTATAAAATCAATTGTTTTGAATAAATTTACTTCAAATTACTTAATCATTATTATTAGTATTAATAGTATATATAATCATAATAATATTATCAGTGGCTGATGTAAATCTATATGTAAATCTATATATAAATCTATATATAATAATACGCAAACATATAAACATGTTGGAAAAATATCTTAAACAGAGATGATTGGAAGACTTGAAGAAACAAAATTTTGTAAGTTAATTATAAATTTTAAAAATATAAAATAACTTAGAAGATAATATAAGATCCGAAAGTTTTTGCTAATCAGAAAATGTTTCGTTATTCTTCACCGAGCCAATCTGTGCTTATTTTTTTTCGCATACATCAATTTATACTAAAATTAATAATTTGTGAGAAAGTTAATTATATCGAACGCGTCGCTAAAGCAAAAATTATAATTGTAGAAAAATTGATAATGTAACTTCCAATCTAATTTCATGAATAAATATTGGATCAGTAAAATCCAGAAAAGTCTGTTCGTTTTTGCTTGGTGAAAATCATTACGTTCATCGATCAATTGCATTGTCCTAGATACAACATATTGTCCAAAGATAACAGAAAGCTATGATAAATAAAATTGGAAGAGAAGTACAAAGAAAACACAAGGCGTATGAAATGTGGAATAGAATATGAAGAATTACGAAAGAATAGAATCGTATAAGACGTAGCAAAAGCAGAGAGTGAATGGATTTACGTTTTTTTCTCATAAAAAGTATTGGCTCGAACTCAATAAAATCAACTAGTATTACGTTTGAAAATTCTATTTCTCATTTGGTTTTTTCATTTTCAAAAATTAGACGAATTTTGACACAATATGTCAATGTCAATCAGACATTATTATGATTGCTTTAGCGAAACTTAATGTACTCACATTATGGATAAATCAAATTCTCGAAGTACATCGGAACGGTTTCATGAACAACATCGCGGGAACTATGACGAGAATTCAATGATAAACACCCTTGATAAAGCTCGATTAGATACCCGTACCCGCATAAACTTGTCCTGTGCGCATACGTATATTCGTATGTACGTGCCAGGTACAAGGTGTGGGATGCGTGATATACCGTCAGTAAATATTATTCCTTGTCAGATTTGGATGAATAATTGAACAGCAAAGAAGAATAACAGGTGGAAACAACCGATTAAAGTGGATATACCCCTTAGATAGTTACAATTGCATATGTCGCATCGTTTGTTTGCATTCACGGCAGCCACGCTGTCCTAGTTGATTTTACTGCAAAGTTATCTATTCCATTTTCTCCGATTTTTATAAAACTTAAAGCGAATAATATTTTTGTATCTTTTTTTATTTTACCCTTTTTATATCTAACAATGAGTAACATAATTTATTTTTTAATGATACATACATACATATATATATATACATATAAAAGAATATATATTCTCTCTCTCTCTCTCTTTCTCTCTCTTTGATTAAAAAAAAGAACTGGTGTCTTAATGTAAACAAATTAACATTTATTATTTGAAATATTTTCTGCAACAACAATAACAACTAACAGCCTATGAAAGAAATAGTGTATACGTAGTATTTTCTAATATTTTACGCAAGTTTCTCAACTGACTGATAAAAAGGTCGTAAAATATGACATGGCTGTT
>JBCAUJ010000011.1:7731461-7748956 GCA_038406275.1 Cataglyphis albicans
ATATATAAACTTAGTTTCTCTTTATTTTAATTGAATAATCCATTTTAAATTCATTAAAAAAAATTTATGATGAGAAACATATATGTATTGTATCATACTGACATTATTATAAAACATTTTTCATTCACAAATTCATTTTTTCAGGCTGTTTAAAAATAAAAATACAACATTATCTCTATTACTATTCTTATAAAAATACTTAATTTTTTTCTAAAACGCTATATTGTCTTATTTTCATTATTGCATTTTAATTTACACATCAAAATTGCTGCATTATCATTATACAGAGTTTTCTGATCATTCTTTTTACACAGAACAGGAGTCGTACATCTTGAAAAAATCGGTAAAATTGATTAAAACGAACGAAGTAATTGCTCCACTCGCTGAGCCCCCTTGCATAACTATACCTATATTGAAAAGTGTCTTATTCGAAAAAGATATATGTTTCAGGAAGGATACGATTATAAGCTTTAAATACGACATGATTCCCGATAGGATAATCCAGAACAATACAATTAATCCTACACCAATTGTCGATCTTTGCAATGGTGGAGTAGGAGATAATAAAGCTATGCATATAACATAGCATCCAGCGATTAAGCATATCAGAGATAAATAATTGATATTCTTTATATTTGACACTTTGATCCAGAATGTCAAGAAGCATGCAAGAGGGTTGACGAATTGGGCACAAGTGATGGATAACTGATAAGCAAGATGGCCATATGGTAGACATGAGTAAGATTGGATACTTGGGAGAAATCCATTACTAAAGAAGCAACAAATTCCAATTAGGATGTATAAATAAATTTTCTTGAATACGTACAAATTATTTGCTTTCTTTAATGTAGAATATTTAGCTTCTTCGCTTTCTTTTTTTGATAATATCTGATCAATGTACCAGACATTAGTACTACTATCAAACTCGTTGTGCCATATATAATTTACTAATTGTACTTTAGTTTGTATGAAAAAATTAGTATCATGCAAGTTCTTCCTACTTTGTATAAACCGGGAATATCGTAAAATAATAAACGCGACAAGCGACAAAAGAAGTATAAGAATCAAAAACAGAAAGTAATATTGTCCTGAGAACTTTACATGGGATGCATTAAGAGAAATTATTTCCGTTGTATTGCATTCTAAGCGTTCTCCTATACCTTGTATCAATGCTACTATGCTTGGCAGTACACCACTTAGACCTTCCCCAATAAAGTAGGATACAATATAAATATCATCAAAATCATGAAGATAAGGCATAAATAGTACAGAGCTGAAACAACCGACCAGAGCATTAAAGAATACTGAAACAAGTAAAATCAAGCTATGTTTCTCACCATCGATGACAGTTGTTTTATCGTAAAAGAATATCAGTAATCCCATTGCGAGAATTTGTAAGCATAGTAAGCATAATATGCACAACGATTCGTTCAATTCGCATTTCTTCTTACGTAGGAAAGTATATATCGCAGGACCCACATTCGCGGATTGCGCCACTATTACTATGTATGCGGGTAAATTCCAACCTTCCGGAGCAATATTGACAAGTAGTGGCAGTTCAATGAATATTCCATTGACGCCAATCCAAGTGGATATACCAAACAAAATTACGAGAAGATGAATGATTGCACGGCCACATTTAACATGTCTAAGATAATGATTAACTTGTAAATCATCTTTCATTATTGTACATATTTTTGATCTCCTCATTTATTCCTGCACAATAGCAAACAATTAGTATTTGACTTTATATATATAATTTTGCCAATAATTAAAAAGATAATTGTCGACACTTTGAATGAAATAAATTGATCACTTACATCAATACTGATATTCAAAAGTTTAAATTCAAATATATATTATTATATAATTGATAAGCATTAAAATATCACAGATACATGTACTTTCAAACAATAAGTAACGATAATGAAATCTGCTCTGCATAAACTTGTTAAGAGCAGAGAGTCAAGAAGAAATGTAATAAGAGTTAGGAAATAAAAAAATTGCCTATCTGGTTCTTAATCTACCCAATAAAATTTATCAGATAAAACTGAGCAGTTATGTGATCATAAAAGAGTACATATTCAAGTTACACACAAGTTTAATTTAAGCACTTTATGTTGTATATTCTGGTACAGATCTAACTATAAAAAAAAATTGAACATATTTGTATTCAAATACTAATATCTAACTTAGAGTTTTATTTTTAAAAAATTGAGCTTTCTTCAACGATTTTTCTTTTTTTACATGTTTTATACTATCAAATTTTAAATAATCAAAAAAAAGCAAATGTAATAAAGAGAAAATTATTACAGAAATATAATTCAATACATATGTATTTTAATGATGAAATTTATATAATTTTAAAATATTAATATAAAAATGCAATATGGTTTTGCGACATATTTTCATATTTATAAAAATAATTGTTTAGTGCTTTTTACTTTACTGAATTTTATGTACATCATCTAAATCATTTTTGTAGCGTATATATATAATATACGTTTCATTATCTGTTTAGTTATACAACAACTTATAATGAAAAATAATCACAATAACTTGTGTATAAATATATGGAGATTAAAATTGTAAAATGCATTAATAAAAATTTGATCCCTATTTCTATAGAAAATTAATTCTAATAAGTTAGTAAATATAATAACTATTGAATAATATACCTCTCAATATATATAAACATTTTTGATTGTAGAACTAAAAAAAATATAAAATATTTTTCTATCACCATTATCTATGTAAATAATCGATAGGACTAAGTACAGGCTACGTTAATCTTCCATAAGATATGCACAAGGAGAATAAGACTGAAATACTTTTGCATAATTGACCAAACCGAATATGGTAATTGCACCTAACAGAGATCCGATTTGTGTCGCGACACCAGTATAATAAAGACCTCTTCCAGGATCGGGCCGATACAAAGTTGTAATGCCCATTTTTACAAAACCTATTAAACCGCAAAGAGTTATCCACAAAACGACTACCATAAATTCACCCACCCATGAGTTTTGAAAAGGAGGATAGGGTGATTTCGCCGCCAAGTATAAAACGATGCCTGAAAGTATTAAAATAATTGCCGTAAGAATATTAAGGAGTTTAATTGCCGGTGTTTCAATAAAGAAACCTAAAGACATGGCCAATGGACCAGCTATGGAAGCTAACGTGACTGTCAAATGATATGCGATACTGCCGTATGGTAGACAGGAATACGACTGTATACTTGGTAAAGTACCATTGCCGAGAAAACAGACTATGGCCATCATAATTAATAAATAATAGTATGTATATTTCGGCATTTTCCAACCGGAATTAGTTTTGTAGCTAGGTGGTGCTGTTGTATCAGTTGGTAACATTTCCATACTACTTGGAAGCTTGACTCTTTCTCCAAGTGCTATAGGTAAAAGATTTAATCCTAAGAATGACAGAAAACTCAAACATAATAAAGTGCCGATAAAGATGAAAAATATTTGAGTAGAGAATCTCGGATCTGATTTGGGGATGAACTCTAGATTGGTCGATCCTGGTTTAGTAACATTGATGCACACTTGATTGCTACCAACGCCTTGAATTAGAGCAACTGCGCTCGGTACAAATCCACTCAGTCCTTCTCCGACCAGATAAGAAACCAAATAAATCTCACGATAATTTCTCATGTATGGCATGAAGAGTACAGAGCTTGTACATCCAACGAGGGCAGTCACAAACATCAGTGACAAGAGGGCAGTCGAGTGTTCTTTACCAAACACAACTGAAGTATGATTGTATAGCCAACTCAATGCGATACAGGCGCACGTTCCTGCACTCAATAGGGAATAAATAATGTATCTATCGTGTGCCCAAGCAGTATACCTGAAACAGATATGTATCAGACTTGTCATGTAATAATCCTAAGACAAAACAGAAGACTTACTTTATATACAGAGTGTACAATATAGGTCCTAAATTGGCAAATTGCACCAACATCACCATATGCGCAGGCAGACTCCACTCTTCTGGTGCAGTGTGCACTATAAGCGGTAGTTGTACATATATGCCATTCACACCGATCCAAGCACCCAGGCCAAACATCAGCGCGAGAAAATCGACTAACAGTCTTCGGTTGCTTAATCGTTGAGTCAGCATCTTGCTTTTGTTTCAGAATGTGTGCTTGTATTCGCAGTTTCTTACACACTTAATGAATGCTTCTGATTGTTGCTTCTTAAATCAGTGGAAATCTTTGGAAAATTCGTTTCGATTTTCACCCTCTTACGAAGGGATAAGACAATGATATCAGGCAGATACTTGTTATCATATAGTTAAGATAACAAAATTTTTATAATCAAAATAAAATTAAGATCACATTTGACATAAAAGCGATCTATTATCATTCGATTATCATTCAGAATCACTGAGAATTAATCGAAATGTTGAGTTTTTTTTCGGCAGCTTTTGCCGAAATATTTCATTCCTCTCATCGACGGATCACTGTCATAACCTGCACACGTGGAGAATGTCAGAAAACGTCAGAGCTTTACTCTATAAAGATTTTAGGATATCCACGTGTCTCCAAATAATCGATGATCGACTCGATGACAAAATTCGAGTGTTCAACAATTGTTCGATTGCGATTCTTGGCGATGCCTCGATTATTGAAAAATCATCTGATGTCACTTAGATTATAGATGCTCAATTGCATAATCAAATTTGGAAAAGAAGAGACACATTTCTTACTTATTATTTCTTTCACTCACTGGAAATATTTTCAGTTCGTTGATGTTCTGTCAGAACATGTGACAATTTTGAGTTTATTAAAATATTTGATTTTTTCTTTTTCTCCTTCTCTCTCCGAACTTGCTTCTATTTGAAATCGCAGACGAAAAAAATAGGAATATTCCGCTCGTCGACAGTTCTACAAGGAATAATTGGAATCAAAATGTCATGGGCAATTAGTATACAATTATTTTTGCAATTATATACTTGCAATTATAGCGAAGTTGGGATAGGGTTATATAATACACGTGTCATTTACAATTAAATTGAACAAGCGACATCACTTTACACCTTTTAATATGCATTCAATAGTGCACTTTCTTATCGAGAAGGGAAAAATTTCAATAAATATTTCGTGATAACGCGTGTGTTTCATTAGCTAATATGTGACACCACACGCGATCGCGAAATCTCGAATGATCTCGAAAACAAGTGCTAGCGACTCGCGTATATCGAGTGACTAGCTTTACCAAGGAAGGGGAATGTGTCCCCACCAAAGGCACCTGTTGAATCGAGTCATTCGATATGATGGATGGCTGAAATGGCTCTTTTGCAGTAAATGAGCTTCCCAGTGAATTATCTACTCTGCAAAAAGTAGATAAAACTTCAACGAACTGACTGTAATGAATCGCTTTACAGAAAGAAAAAGAAATAAAAAGGATTGTCTAGTATTAAAATAATTTTTTTGCCCTATTTCTCAATATGACACGAATAAATTTTCTAAAGTATAAATATTTAATAAATAGGATATTCAAAATATAGCATTTAACTTATTTTTTAGAATTTTTTAACTATTACAGAATATATCCACACACACAATGAGAGATATTAATTAATATTAAATAACATAATATATAATTAATATTAAAAAATTGTTCTATATATTATCGTACTTAAAAAAATGTATTAAAAAATATATATTTTCTATTAAAAATTTGATCGTGCAGTTTGTCGATCTATTAATTATTATATTAATGTAGAGGATTATCTGGATGATGGGAATAATACGAATTGAATACGATAGATTGAATATAGCAAGAACTTTATAAAAGACGAGGCAGACTCACAGATGGTTTAAGTACATTAGTATTTGTCTCAAAATTCTTGAGAGCGTGTTTTGCGTTCACATTTTTTGTTTTTTTTCTATTTTTTAATCATTTTTAATAGAATCACACACGGATGAAAAAAGGTCGCAGAAAAGGTGCTCTTGCATTGTGCTTGAAAGTTGTACGGATATATGTATATATATGTAACATTAATTTAAAGGAGAGTTCTTTTTTTTTTTTTTTTTTTTTTTTTTTTTTTTTTAAATGACAGGTGGAAAAAGGAAACGCCGAACTATATTTGACATAAGCTTCCTCGTATTGCGCCATAGTATCGTCGCCAATTTTTTTTCTTCTTTTATCTGCGGATAATAAATATATGCATAAGTATAAATAATAAAGTGAAGTCCTTATCATGACATTTTGCGGAAACAAAAATTGAGGCGATTTATTTTTTTGCCCCGTTGACGTTTAACAATGTTTCTTCCTTCGTTTATGGGCAATTGAATAATATATATATCGTGTGCACGCTCGATATCAAATGTATGTACATGTAGTATATAAATATACGTACGTGTCATATATCTATACGTATATTGTATATTGTATATGCATATGTATATGTACACGGCTTTCGTTTAACTATATTCATTCGTAATCTCGTACAGTGCACGGTTACCTTGTAACCTCGATTAATCAATCATTTGTTCTACTGATTCGCCAGATTAAGGGTATATCGGTAGAAAATATCGCGACATAAAATCTTTCGGTAAACCTTCGATATAAGAGCGATTTCACAAAATTTTTTGAAATTCACATATTTTATATATTTTGAGACGTAGAAATCGAGATCGTTGAAAAAAATTGTCATTTTTATTTCCGTTTTTTTTTTTTTTATTTTGATAAAATAGATAAAAGGAACTAGAATGTGGGATAGTATCTCTTTTTTGTTAATTTGTTTATATGTTTATTTTAAATATTGTTATGTAGAAGTGAAAAATAGAGATGCTCCGCTCCTCCTCCTGTACCTCCTTCCCAAAAAATTCTAACCTAATCTATACCAACTTTAATTTAAAAACTGGAAGTAGATTTGGGTTAAGTTAGAATTTTTTTAGAGGTGCAAGAGGAAGAGCATCGTCCCTCGCACTTCTTTCTTATAAATAATAATCTATATAAGTTTATTACTATTTTGTAGATAGATAATAATAATTATTATTAGACAGATAAAAGTCTCCAATAATTTTTTAAAATGTTTCAATATATGGAATTTTCATTCATTATGTGGAATTTTTTTTTAAATATAAATTTTGTCAAGTATCTTATGGTATTATAATACTTCTTTAGTTTCATATCGTGGTACATTTTTACACACATCTCACTAAAGACGCTTAATATTCATAAAATATACAAGTTTCTAAAAATTTCGTGAAGTCACTCTTACATCTAAGATTTACTAATTCTTCTAAATACTTCTAAATTATTATTTATAATTTGTTAGAAGTACAAAATTATCGATAAGTGCACAAAATGTCGATTATAACATTATAAAATAATCGCAAATACTAAACAGCGCATAATCGCGAATCATTGAATCGGCTGCGACACAATGGCGCGTAAAACGACGATGTACACATCGAAAAATCGTATATACACATATATTATAACGCGTGTATGTCGAACGAATATAGTGTCGGCAAGTAAACGAGCGCGATGAATGTAGAATAAAACGCACGCGAGAAAGAATTCGGAGATCGATAGCGCGGATCGATTTTTCGTACATACAAACTAACAAGCGCGACTGCGCGACTGTCGCTATATTACTAGAGCGGTTTGTTTATTTTATTTATATAGATATATATATATATATATATATATATATATATATATTTATATATATATTTGCCCGCCGGGGCTGTTTCGTCGGCGCTTTTCTATGCTAGTCTTCAAACAAGTGACATTACAAATGAATTAATAGGTGATTAATAGGTCTATCAAAATTGTAGAATCAACTTAATGACTTACAAATTTCTGTTATTACAAAAATATATTTTGAATTGTAAGCAAAAAACCTAATGGTTTCAATTTCTCATACAATATGTAATTTGATATATTTTTATCGATTAATTTTATCGTTTTTTTTCTGTAAGTAACAAACACATGTTTTTCATTTGTTATCTTATTACATAATCGATCAAAAAGATAGACTTTGTTAAATCATATTTTCATGAGAGTGTTAATTAAATTGTTGAAACACGGTAATTATAAAAGAAATTCTATTTACAAATTCGTAACTGTGCTTGTGTTCATATATAATAAGTGTTTTTTATCGTTCGCAATCGTCTATGTATCCCAATTCAAATTTAGTTCAATTTTTGAAATATCTATCATGGAAAAATTACTATTAATTATAATATTGACAAACTTGTTACTTAATAACGTCGAAATTGACGTAAAAAGATATTAACAAAAAAAAAAAAATAAAATAAAATAAAATAAAATAAGCAAGATTCACAAATTTTCATAGATTTTCGGTAGAATTTTTATAGCTAATGTAAAACCTCATTATACAAGAAAACAATTTTCACAGATTTAAAATTATTTTGTTTTATACATTATATCATTTTATCATTCTTTTTCTAACGTATTGTCTTTTAGTAATTCGACAATCGCCGTCAGTTTGACCTCGTTCTTTCTGCGATATGAGACACGGAAATCCTATTCAAACATCAGAGCATCGGAAGCATCGAAAATCCGCGCCGGCGAACAAACATTCAAGCTTCATCGTAGCGATGAAGAGATTAAAGTGCGATTGTCAGAGCTGTTGCTGCTGCTACTATATACGCCTGTCACGAACGCGTGTTCGAGTAGAAAGTTTCGGAAAGGAACGCTTTCTCGGAGCGTCCATTTCATCAAAGGATGCTGAGGAAATCTTGTCACTAAGACGCAGGCAGGACTGATATAATCCCGATGAAATTGACTGCAGTACTAGGACACGGATTGTGCGCGATGTTGGCGTATTGTTACGAGCTACTATTGCGAGCCTGGTCCTTTCGCAGCCTTACATCTTTTGTTATCTGTCTTCTCGATAAAATCGTTTACAATATCGTCGTATAATATTGCGTATCAGACTGCTAATATTTTTGACTGTACAAACAGATATTTTGCCATTATCACTGTCAAGATTAACCGGAGCACAAATTAATATGTAATATACAGATGAAATATAAAATTCTTGTATTGTGTAATTTTAATTGATATTAACATACGAAATGTGTAATAACTGTAAAATAAATTAATGATTTTATGAAAATTAATAAAGAGAGAGACTGAAGTTTTTCTTTTAAGATTATAATTTGCAAAAATCTCTTTTCCTTTCAATAAGAATTTTTCCAAGTTTTGCTCCGTGTTAATCGAGCTGAAAAAAATCACTAAATATCCTTTGGAATTAATCAAGACGCCAGATTTCTTCCACATTAGAAATATTTTTGTATCTATTGAAACAACTTGACAGAGGAGAACTTTTTCCCAAACGAACGAGAATAACAATGTGTCAATCGAGTATTCAGTCGTTTGATTTTGATTTTGAAACTGACAGGAAAATGTCGCCGGCAATTCCGATGTCAACAATTTCTCCTCCTGATAAATTGACATTTGCTGCAAGTGCCGCATGTATAAGAGACAAGATTGTAGATGTAGGCGACGTGTCAGCAAGGGCGCACACATACGCATACATATTACGCAGGACAGTTTCGGTTGTCCATAAATGTGTTACGTACGTGTGTTTGCGCGGAACATCCAGCGTATACTGTATCGATCAAATGTTACCTGCCAGTGTCGCAGATACACATATGTATTTGCGGGGATGGTACATATATGGTTCGCATAGCTATATATTTTCCTAACATATGATACTTGCACATATGAGAAAATACCGTCGCGATGAAGCAAAGCGGAAATTATTGCATCGTCCTGGCGGCAAGGGTGTAAAGTAAGATGAAAATGCCAACGCAAAATTATCTAATTACAGCGAATGAAATCTTGTTCTAAGAGAAGTGTTAAGAGTTTCCGCTTTTGAGGAAACACACCTTCGAATAAAAAAATTTAAACTATGATAAATGTATGTACATATATATGTGTTATATATTTTTTTTTTATAAAAAAATTTAACGATAGATTATTATCGCTGCAAATGTTAGTAGAATAATCAAATACTGCAGATGTTGTGCAATTGAGTATCGAATGTATCGAATAACTTGAAAACATCGTCTGTTCTGCAGATTCTTACGAATGCATTTCTGCATCGTACGCATTGCAGAGACGACTTTAAAAACACTGAAATAAACATGAAGGAAAAAGAAAATTTTTTTTCAAGTTTCCAATCTTATTCCATTTCTTCGTTTTCTCAATAATTTTTTATCCCGAATGGAATTTTATCGGCGCGACAGATACGACACTGCTGATAAATAAGAAGGAAATTATATTGGCGCCAGTTGCTCGCGTGCACAATTAGGCTACGAAACGTCGCGAAACGTTTACACCGAGATATCAATTCTAAAATATTTGACGGCAGTACGCGACAAATAGGAAATTAGATGAGACACGAGAGCGCGACGCACTTTATCAAAGATATTTTTTGGATTTCTAGTAATTACATAAGTAAGAACAAGTGAGTTTTTAGAAAAAATAATTAGGCGATTTCGTGTCCCAATGACATCGAATTCGTGAATAGATAATAGTGGAAGAATGATTTGTTCACTTCTTTTACTTTTTACCCTGATTGTTTAACCTTCTACGAAAGGCAGATGCAGTCTGTGCTTACAGGCTGCGTATGACGCCATCGTTTTTTAATTTAAATGTCCTAATTGTCCTAATTGGGTGTATATCGTGTATGAGATAAATTGATTAATTTCTTCGAAAGATGACCGAGTAAGAAAGGAATGCGCAGAAAGTTTATTCTATAAATGTATAAATCTGTAATTATGATCCTTGAAGTTAAAAAATATTTTAAAAATTTTGGAATTCTATAATTTATATTTTTGAATTCTAATTTATATTTTGTGCTATTAACACAGTGTATTTTTCATTTCTCATTAAAAAAATAAAATAAAACAAATTATTTTTTTTTTCATGATTTAACGTAATAATAATTTTATTTAATGTGATGTATTTATATATATATGTTTGCAATAACATTATAATGTACATTTTTTTGCAGTTAAAATATCTGATACATAAGGAAGATAGCAATGATGCATTTTTCAATCAGCCGCCCATTCTAAGAGAAGCATTTGAGGATAATGTTCGAACAAAACAAAATAAAATTAAAACCTCGAATTTACCGATTATCAGACAATGGATGATTTTTACGCATCATCCAAAATAACCTTTACTTATATCCACATTGAAAATGGATCAAAAAAAGGTTCAAAACGTACAAAAAATTTATCTTGATTTAAAGAAAAATTTTAATTTATAAGAAAGAAAATGACACATAAATATCTAAGCCAATCTCCAATTGTAAAAATATGAAATGGATTCAGCTTTGCAAAAAATATATTTTTATTACATAATTTCTATTAATCCATATATATCTTAGATATCTTAGTCGTTTCAGAATTAAATAGAAGCTCAATTTTCGATTAAATATCTATACAAATATCGACGGCTTCAATCATAGAGTTATGTAACAATGACGTTCTCAACGTTCATAGTAAAAAGATCAATTTGAAGGGGACAAAGTCGATTGAAGCGTTTGAGTGAACTTAATTCGCACAGCGATGGCATTATACGAAGCAGCTTTTTGAGGATTCCCAAAAAAGTACGTATCCGTGTTTTCTCTCTTTTTTTTCTCTCTTGTTTCTTTCTCTTTTCTGAAATTTGTTCGCTTATATAACATTAACTGTATTCTAATTCTTGATATACGTACTACGATAATTACAGTACTGTTACTTGGCTTGGCGACTATGTGCCAACGCGCATATCCTCTTATTTTCACGGCGATGTACACAATAGGTGAAAAAAGTCTTTAGAGGAAAATAGGTTCTTTAGTAAATTGACAAGTAGATAGATTTGTGTTCGCTTATGTACGTGTATAGATTCGTGTTCGTGTTTATAGATCTCTGTGTCTGTGTGTGTACGTGTGCGTAAGTGTGGAGTCTAATACAACCCTAGACTCTCGAGATTCCCTAAATCCTAAGATTCTCTTTCCCCAATTCTTTTATTCCCTACCGCGTTCCCGCGTTGCATGTATACGGGACGTTCTGTCTCATAAAATCGGTGATCTCTTGAATCATTCAAGAGATTCAACAGAAACTACTCGCATGAAAACTACCCAAGGAGAATATACGGCGCGTACAATGCATTTTTTGCGTTGCATATATTTTCCCAATATGTCTTTTAAAAGATATTAAGGTATTTTTAATACATAATAAATAAAAAAGAATATCGTTAGATAATATATCAAGAAAACAAAAGTTCAGATAAATTTTTGCAATCTCGTTAGTATGATGTATTATGTTATATCGAAGGAGATTTAATTAAAGCAAATTAACTTTAACTTTTATTATCCTATTTTACGCGCTTGCAATTAAATAAAAAAGGAAATTATGTATTATAAACGGAAATATAATTGGTAAAAAAAGAGAGAAAATATATCTCTTTTAATTTTTAGAAAGATATATAAATGTAAAAAAATGTTGAATACACCTCATGGTTTTATATCAAGATTATACAATTCCTTTGATGGGCTACGTAACTTTCTTCGTTATATCTCAAAACCCGTGCGATGGGAGATATTGCACCGACATATAGAAGACAGAACGCGCTGTATGTGCATCCTAACGAGCTTCACATTACATTCCCGCGCATTTGCCTACTGCCAGCAATAGCGATCATTGTGTTCTCGTTCGTTGACCGTACCCTCAGAGAGAATCGCCCCGTCTAGCCGCCATCTTTGCCGCTCTGGAGGCCAGAGCGCCCAGAGAACACACCAGACCAGTCAATGTCTCCCAGAATGTGGTCCTGCGTCGCTTGTGCGCCGCTTGGCCGACATATCCCAGATAGTAGCTAGCATACCGATCGTTGTTGGTCGCGGTTCGATTTTCGTAAGCGCCGCCTACGCTTCCTCCGCCATTATTGGATCTCGTGCCGATGCTGGATCTGGGCTGCTGCAGGATGCTGTGACGATGCTCCGGGCCGTTGCGATCGATGCTCCGTCTGGGCGAAGAGACACCGCTGCTGCCGTTGCTGTGTCGATGACGATGCCGTTGTTCCTCGTAGAGATGCTGTTGTAACTGCACGTTGCTCAGCCGCCGGTCCATCAGTCTAACCAGGTTTTGATGTACTCGCTGGTCGTCCTCCGGCACCGCCATCGTCGTCATCGCCGACAGCTGACGTTGGCAACTTGGTGGTGTTGGTGACTTTGATAACTCGCGTTCCACTTGTCAAGCGTATTCGGTGTCACTAGACGCCGATCGCTCTAAATGGCCTTGGTGACCCACTACCGAGTGATGTTGATTCGGATGCTGTTGTTGCTGCTGTTGTTGCGCTTGCGCGTACGCCAGACTCTTTTGATAGCTGAAGAGTTGCCGCTCAAGGCTATAGTTTTCCGCCTGCAGCGACATGATTTCGCGTCGCATCTGCTGATTGTGCACGCGACACACATCGTCGTACTTGTGATAAGTCGCCTGAAAGAGCAGGTGACTTTCATTCCATTCTATCCGGATCCTCAGCTGTCCCTTGTCTGTGAGGTATGGACAGTGATTCTCCTTCACCTCGGTCATATCCACGTTAGTCTCCATAATAATACCCTCATCGGCGGATTCTTGAACATAGTAGCGGCTGAACGGTTCGCCGGGCAATCCAATCGCCGCGACGTTTGGTCCCTCGCCCCTCAGCAGGTATGCCGACCAACTAACGTACCTGCACAAATGAAAAACGTCTCAAAGATTTAGCGTTTTTCAAACATTTTTCAGATATCTTTACTTTATAACATTTTTTGAATGTTTGGTTTATCAATGAAAAAACATCTATTCTTTAATAATATTTTATTATTATAAAATATTAATTTTATGTACGATAATACGACTTATATACGAAAATATTATTAGCGTCACTTCTTTAATAGATCATGTGCTATTATATCAATGTATATATTTCTTCCATCTTTTACGATCAAAAATGATAGTGATTAAATATACCTTAAATGATTTCTCGGCACGTTGTGGATGTCTTTGTATACCAAGTGCAGTCTGACGGTATCCGAGTTGAGATCAGCGCGTATGGCCCAGGCTTGCTTGTCACGATCGTAGCAGGGCGCAGCCGGCAGAACCGACGAGCCTAATGCCTGTACCGCGATTTCGCAGATGGTTCTTGCCTCGAGCATTTCGAGCGACACGCGAAGTGTGCCCTTGTGCGCGATGTCGGACCACCTGACCCGCGTGTGCCAGCCGAAGCCGCAGCCCTCGGCGTCGGAGATGTCTTCGATCTGTCCCGAATCGATCCGTCGATCGCCCTCGCCGAGGGCCAGGCTGTATCTCACTCTGCATCGATGATCGAAGCCAGACAGTCTCATAAGATAGACACTCACGCGGCTGTCCTGGACGCGGGAGCCGTCCGTATCCTTGCCGTGCGGATAGATGACCAGATTCCAGTCGAAACCGCCGAATGCGAAGTAGTCGGTCTCTAGTTTGCTCGGTTTCGTCTGGCCAGCCGAGAACACCGACGTCGGCATTCTGACCTCGGTCATGTATACCGTTCGTACATTCGCCATGGACAACTCCAGCTGAAATTCGCCGTTTGTATCGGCAAAATTACGGCTGTAGAGATCCGCCACAGGGATATAACTGCGGTTGCCTTGGGCCGGTGCCTCGTAAGTGAACTTGACGCGTTTGCCGGAGAAACTCTCGTTCATGGAGAAATGCTCTCGATTCAGTAGCGTAAATGTGAAATCCACGTATACGCGGAGGTTTCTTGATGCGCCACGCCATACCAGGTATACGCCCAGGACCTTGGAAAAGATCGAATAATACCGGCACGTGAGATTCGCTATTATATACAAATTGTTCCACCAAAAGTATTTATCTCCTTTTATCTTTTAAACTAAAAGAAATAGATAAATAATAACAAATATATAATAACAAATATATATCAAATTAAATGGTTCAAACTAAATTTAACACAATAAAAGTTATAACGCTGTTTGAAACAAATACAACAATACACAATTTAATGTAAATATTTTATATATTATACAAGTTTTATTGGTTTAAAATATCGCGGGCTGTATTACCTTTTCATTTTTGGCCTTGCGATATAGCTAACTTCTGAATCAAATATTATGATCAAATAACAACATGTTATACGTCAATTTCCGCAAACGCACTATCTTTTTTCATTTAAAAGATTTAGTTTAAAAAAATAAAAAGAGATGACTATTTTTGATGGGACTGTATATATATGTATATGTATATACATATATATATTTTTTTTTTGAGATAAATTCAAATTAACATTAAAATACTTGAAAAGCGCGAAGGAAGATTTGATACAATAGTTATTCATATACAAGAGAAAGAATTAATTTCTAATATTTTATTATTAAAAGTTAAGGTAAATAAAGTGGGGCAATCTTACGGATGATCCTGATCTTAACATATGTTGTCAAGTTCATAACCCTGAATAACATTGAAGAGATTTTAGGATCAATCGTTGTTTATTAAAAAATTATTAACTTAAAAATTATTAAGTTGTACGATAAAAACAAGTATTAAATGCAATAATCGGAATATTTTAATTATACAGAAAAAAAGCAATCTCATGTATGATTTCGATCTTGACATATGTTGTCAAGGTCATCGTCCTAAGTAACCTTGATCTTGGAAAAAGTGGCAATCATGATCTATTCAAAAGTTACGAAGCATTAATATAAGCATGAGCAAAAACATAAATTTTAGTTTTAAGTCAGAAATAAATTTGAGTTATACCTTCTGGAAGTGGAACTTTCTTCTATAGAGGGAGGGGGCAAAATCCACTGTGTCCACGCATACTTTACAACGCAAAGTGAAGTCCACCCCATAATTATTGAGTAAATGGAAAAAGGTATACGTAGACGCAATGGGGTTACCCCACTTCCTCCTCCCTCCCGCTCCACAGAGAGGTTCCACTTTCGAAAGATATAACCTAACCTAAACCAAATTAGTTATTTTAGTTTTAAATCAGAAAGAAGTTGATTTAAGTTTCCTAACTATTATATATAAGTATGTAAAAGGACCCTCTTCCCATTCTAGAAATAAAAAACAAAAGAACAACACAAAAGAATATCAACAGATGACGCCAATATTTTATTCAATTAAAAATTAAAAATTATAAATATTAAAAATTAAAAATTAAAAATGATAAAAATACACACATTTTTACTTTAATCTTCATCTCTTCTTTGAATTTGAATCGATATATTGGCTATAGCTTTGTTTGAAATGCGGCATCTACAAACGTGACCGTAACTTAACCTCTATGAAATGATCGAAGCAACGTGACTGCAGTATCCAATAACTTTCCAAACAAGTACTGTAATTATACCGTTATTGTAAACAATAACTGTAACTATATGTAACTATTTATTATTGTCAATAATTGTATTGACAATAACTTTTATCTCTATTGACAATAACTTTTTAAAACAGAATATTTCCGCAAGGGTTAGAGGATCCATTTTGCAACGTATGTATATACAGTAATTTTTATAAATAAATAAATGCGAAAAATTTTAACTTTAATTTTAATTTTAAACATATACTCTTACATCCCTCCCTAAGAAATTACACTTCTTCAAAGGAGAAAGTAAAGATTAGATTTTTTTAAATTGTAATTTTGTACTGCTTTTGTTCCATTTTTTCAACATTTACTATAATTTTGTTTTGCTTTCTTTATTCTAAACTTCAATTTCTTATAATTTAAAACCTATATGCCATTTAGCATCGTGTTCCACGCTGTGCATAATAATAGATATATATTTTTATTCTTGAAAACTATTGATTCTATGAAAAAAAAAAAAATAAAAAAAATAAAAAAGTTTCTAAAGGAATCAAGCTTTCTAACATGATTATATTTCAGTTTATTAAAAAGTTCTAAAAAAATTGAATAGAAGTTGCTTTCATCACTTTATAACAATACGGAAAGATTAAAAAAAATATTAATAAGTATGTTTTTTATTAGCAAAAAATTTTATTTTTTGTTCAAAATTTGAGAAAAAAATACTAATTTTCATCAAATTATTTCATCAAAAATCTAATTTTCATTTTCTTCTTTGAAGGAATGTAACTCCTCAGGGATAGATATAGAACTATATGTTTATAAAAAATCCTCCTTAAATTTTGACAAAAAATCATCTTCTATTATTTAGAATCACTCTGCATAATATAAACTGTAAGCAATAAAAAATTTATTTTTAGCTAACAAAATATTAATATTTCAATTCGTAAAAAGGGGTGAATTTTCAATGGGGTTTAGGGATCACTCTTTGTAAAGAAAAATAGATAAGTACATTTCATGATTTTGATGATTAGTTTTAATGGGTTAAAACGCGTATAGATAGAGTTTAGGGTTTAGAGATCACTCTTTGTAAAGAAAAATAGATAAGTACATTTCATGATTTTGATGATTAGTTTTAATGGGTTAAAACGCGTA
>JBCAUJ010000011.1:7749056-7760508 GCA_038406275.1 Cataglyphis albicans
TAGATTACCTTTTCCCCACGTGAGAATGCGACGGCCCATCTCTGGAAACCGCATACTAGTTCCTTACTTGTGACGTCCCTGTCAGGATCGCGCACGACGGTCCTAGTGACGACGAAGGAGAAGACCCGCGTGCCACTGCGATCGTGCAGCTGCGCGAACCTATACAACAAAGCCATCACCGCATCTCGAGGACACCTTTAACCCGATGGTCCGTTTACAAGGAGTCGTCTTGATTGGTTTGTGGGACTCTGGAAAATATAATAGCGTCTATCAATGGCAATGGCAATAATCATTACTTTAACAATGTATGATTGATAAAAATAAATCCGTACAACCTTTAAAAATGAAAGACATTCTATTGTGTTTCAAAGCTTTTTTTAAAAATTTCTTCAATATTTTTCGAGTCTTTAGCAGATTTTGAAATATTAAGCGATTTTTAACAATAAATGCGCAATAATTAATTTCTTATTTAATAATTTTTATGAATGCTCGCAAAATCTCGGAAATACAAAATATTTTGTTGAATATTCTCTTTGAGATTTAAAGAGCGATAACTAAAAAATTCTTGCATCCAATTTCCTCGCAGTTTTCGACAATCAGTCCGTAACTGTAATTTGTTTTCATTCTTAAATATAGGTACTGCAATGCACGTATAATGGCCTTTGTAGTACTAATTGTCCACGTTGGTGCATTGAAACGGACAACTTCAATGGTGGTTTTCCAACGAGGAAAGAGAGGAGAGAAAAGCGACCTGGTTTCGGAAATAGTAACTGTCTTCGACGTTGCCTTTTGAAAATGACAATTGCAAATGCGCGTTTTAAATTTCGCTTTTAAAATGACGTATATTCTCTCATGTAAAAAGAAATAATCACAATTTGCAGGAGTGGAAAGTAACGCGTTGTAATGTCATTACAGTTACAATTATCTTTTTTCGATAACTTTAACGGTAACAATATATATAAATTTTGCTTGTAACGGAAAAATAAAATTTATTGGTAACGAGTGAATTTAACAGTTACTTCTATCGTTGCTTTCTTTAACTTTACTCAGTTTAATTTTCATACAAAGGAACATATTGATAAGAGTGTTGGAATGCAGCATTATATGAAAACTAAATGTTACATAAAAACTAGTTGGAACTAACTCTTTTTCTTTTAGTATCTTGTTTCTACTTTATAAGATGACACATATAAGGTAGCACATATAAAATAATGTTTAAAAATTTTTATTTAGTATTTAGTGTAAATTTTTAATGTTTAATTCAATCTTATATTAAAAAAATTGTATAAAAAATTTATATTGTATATAAAAAAAAGTAATGGAAATTGTAACGACTCGTTATTTTTTTGAGTAACAGTAACAGTTTTGAGTAACGAGTTACTTTTTAGGAGAAAAAACGATAACAAGTTATTTTTATAAAAAGTAATTTTCCCAACCCTGAAATTTGATATATTTTAATAACATTGTTAACCGAGTCAATAAGAATCATTAAATAGTTTTATCTGATGTATTGTATGATGTGCTGTATTACATACATATTTTGATATAGATCCGTAAATATGTAGGAACAGATTGAATTTAACAGAATATATTTTGTATCAAATTACATTTCACGCTAAACTATATTTTGAAATTTTAGCAAGAGTCGGATCATGTAATCTCTATAATGCATCCTCGCTCATATTCGCCTATCTTCACACAGTATATTCCATTTATTTTCCATGTCTGGATGTCATCAATTTCTAAAAATTGTGATATACAATGAATTATGTAAATGTAATTTAAAAAATGTTAATTACATAAAAAAAGCAATTATGTGAAAATTAATCCTATAAAATTTATTTAATTTCGATTTTTTTTTTCGTACATCACACCAGAAAATTTTATTGTTTAAAAAATAAATATAGGTAGGTTCTTGATAACTTTTCTTTTTTTACTTCAAATTATTTATTTTTCAATGAGACAATATTAATTTTTAGCAATGCACTATTACATGAATTATGCATTTTTTTTAAAGATTCAATAAATCGCCATGTCAATCAAGAAGGAAGAAGTTCTCGAAGTCTTCGGGGAGCCCATTCTTTATCGTGAATGGGGCTATCGACTGGCCAGTCTGGGCAGATACCTTTCGGCCATAGATTATTTCGAGAAGGCATCTAAATCGGTGGAGGACCTAAGAACGTTAATCGGTCTCTGTAGATCACTCATTAAATACACGAGATACGTTGCTGCGGAAAAACTGTCGGAGAAATGTATGAAAATAGGTACGTTGCAAGAAACTTTGTGAAATGTAAAATGGCATAAAAGCGCCAAGGGCGCTTTTTGTTCTCTGTATTATCTTGATATGCTTTACTTATTAATTATCCTTGTTATTATTAATTTATTTCTATTTATTTTATTTTTGCTTTTTACATTTATGAGTGTAACACTCCTGTCTTTAGTTTATTCGAAATTTTTCTTCTTCTCGTTCCATACATGTTCAATCTATGGAATAATGTGTTTATTTCATAAAGAACCGTGCCAGAGATAAATTTGCTTAAGCATAGCATCGATTAATTGTCTTTCACTTGATAATAGTGGGCGCTTGATCTCTGCGCTCGTATCTCTGCGCTGCAGATCCCGGTCATTACAAAGCACGGCAGATGCGGATGGAGGCACTCTTCCAGATCGGTGAGTTCGGTCTCAGTTTGATTTACGCCTACGAAGGCATGCGACGACATGGGATGACCTTTGAGCACGGTGTCTATCAGGCGCACGAGACTATTGAAGATTGTATCGGTCGGAATACATCGCCTATAGCGCTCCTGCTGCTGTATCCGTGGATACAAAGGTTGTGCGAGTACCGTGAGCTTCTGATCGGCAAACTCGAGGTAGAGGAAGACGAATTCGAAGGTATGTACCGTGCGCTTGCGAGATAAATCTCGCCGGTATCGTCGCTATTCATCCTCAAGCGACGATAAGATGAGAAAATAGTCTTCTCACTTTCTCAGTAGAATAGCTCTCTGCGATTTTTGCGAGGAGAGATTCAATTTTCTCGCTAGAACAAAGGACAAAAATATTTTGCTTCTTATCAAATCTTGTTTTACCGTTGTAAAATCAATCCAAATAATTATGAAGGCCAATATTTTCCAGGGCTATAATTCAGGAAAATAATCACGTCTTTTAAAAAAATGTATTAGCCTTAAAATATTAATATTAAAATATGCTGCTATAAAAAAGAAGAAAAATTTTGCTTATAGTGGATGTAGATTGGCTTTCGTAGGTATCGATGAGGATAAGGCAAGATTTAAAGTAAACGATCCGGAAGTGCAACGTCAAGCGCGGATAAAAAAGCTGCATCGCGTCATAGTGAAAATGGATATGGATGGCTTGACGAGCGACAGGCATTTTTTCGAGGAGATTTCGAGCCGTCCGGAAATGGTGGCTTCACCTAATAAGATCTCGACTGCCAAGCTGCTCGCTCTCGCGAGAACGTGCCATCGAAACACGATGAATCTACAGGAGCTTCTTCGAATGAGACGACCGATTTACACTCTGCTCTTCCAGCGACGAAAGATTCTAAAAAGACGCAAAATGATGATTGAACACGAGCGAAAATTGCGCAGAAACATCATCGTCTTAGAAGCGGATTTTCTACTGCATCGCCTGTACATCGCGAAGATCAACAAGGATTACCTTACTTTTTTTAAGTCAGTAATGGCACATGAATCAGTCAATGAACTGTCAAAGCACTATGCAATATTTCGAATGTTGAAATCGAAATATATTTATTGAATTTTATATTTCTAGAAATATTCATGAAAAGTTTTATAAAATTCTATTTTATTTCTCGCATTAGACTCATCGATCGCATCAAAAATAAATTCGACTCTTACTCGGACAAGATGTTTCCGTTAAAACAAAAATGCCTGGCCGTGCTATATAAAATGGCGGCATGGGTATACATCAATGCGCGTAATTTGATGTGTCTAGACAACGAGGAATTGAAGACGACATATTTAAAACATCACTTGGGAATACGAGTGGCAACATTGCCGCGAGATACCGATATCGCGTGGATATCAAATCCGAAACAGACTTTGAAGATGTTTCGCAGGTATATATATTTATTCATAAGCAACTCTTTTTTTTTTTAAAGGGACATTATTAGAATATCTGATTAATTTCTTGTATGCATATATGAATAGAATTGCACGTGTATATAATTTTAATATTTTATTTATATTATACTATAAGTGACTTCAATTATTCCGAAATATTAATTTCTCGTACTTCATATTTTCTAAATTTTATTTGATTTAGTGGTATATGTTTTTTTTTTACAGAAAGAGAGAGAGAGAGAGAGAGAGAGAGAGAGAGAGAGAGAGAGCTCATATTTCTTCTTAAGGGGGAACCTGAATTAGAACGCTAAAAAAAGCGTGATATTTGCGATTTTTTTCTCAGCTTCAGTAAAACAAAATTTTTGGGATGTTTTATTACACATTTTGACATTAATACAAAATTATTTATACAAAAATATTGATTTTTGTCCATAATATTCAACGCCAAAGTTCTTCATTCTCGTACAATCTAGCGTGCGTAATTTTTGTAACAAAAAAACAAAAAAAATTTTTAATTTTCATGTTACCTTCCATGTGTACCTAAAAAAATTTCTAAAATATCAAAAATTAAACAAATTGTGAAACTTTGAAAAAAAAAGTTGTAATTTTCGCAAAAAAAATTTCAACTTAATTGTTTTATAAAAAGTGATAAATTCAATTTTTTTTTTTAAATCTCTTAGGTTCACATAAAAGAGAATACATTTGAATTATATACTTGAATAGTATTACTATCGATTAAGATAATAAAAAAAATAATTTTTTTGGCTCCTGTAATTCAGGTCTCCCCTCCCTTAAAGTAATTTGAAGTAATATAGGGCTTTTTATCTCTTTGTTTATAGCACAATTGTACACACAATTATAATAATGATTTATATACAATTTTAAATAATATAATATTTATGAGCATCATAAATAAACAATTTATGCGTAGAATTTCGGATGATAATTATATACGCGATTAATCTACTATGATAATTTTCATCTAATTAATTGATATTCCAAAAATGCTTTCAATATTTGCGATCTGGAGAGCAGAAGATTAGCCATGGCATCCACGCCTCTCGAACTCGCCTGGCTGCATCATGAATTTTGCAAGTTTCTCATCGGCATTCATCGCTTCGACTTGGTGAGATTCTACGCGAAGAAGGGCCGCGACATAGCGGATGAGGCGAACTGCGAAGAGTGGATTCTGAACATCGATCATTTGATATTGCGAATAGAGATTTATCAGAATAATCGGAACGAGGCGAGAGACGCTGCGGTTTCAGCGCTCGAATGCGCCAGAAAACTCGGTATCGATTGTCTGGTAAAAATAAAATCCCACAATTTCGCGACAACACGGGCTCGTGATAGCGTCGCAGTTTTGCGTTCAATTTTACTCTACCGATCGATACCAGATTACATATCATTTAAAATTGGCTCGCGGCGCGCTTCTAAAAAGATATCTCGGAAAGTGGCGAGTAATATCGACTCGCTTGTAATCTCGAAGAAATCTCTACTCGATCGCAATCTTTAATGACACTGATCGATAAAATGGGACCTTTTTTTTTGCTTTAAGCAACAATATTGTTCGACAATGCAATTTGCATTAATTTAATCCTTCCTTTGAAGCAACACAATTGGCAATTTAAATTTTTCAATGAGCAATGTCTAGCGATGTGCGCGAATTACATTCATCAAAGCATTATCACGGGTCACGTTATGTCTGTTAACAGAGTGAAATCTGATCTTTTTCTCGGCACCGTTTTGGCTTCCGTTATATTTCTTTAAACACGTTAATGATCATTGAAGAGTTTTTTTCCTTTTTTGATTCAAATCCTATGCATTTCTATTATTCACCGCCAGAGTTTTTTTCATAACGTAAAAAGCGAAAAAGTCGCTTCTCGAAAATGCGTTCTCTTTGTAAAGACAAACGATTCTCTTTTGCCGAGAGCAGTTCTCTCCTTTTACAACGCGACACAATCGAGTCACTGACATAGGAATAAGCAAAGGGATTTCCCATTTAGAGAGACGCGATTTAATTCAAGAATCGATTTCATAACGTTTCCGCAGATAGATTTCTATGAAAGGGCCATAAAAGTTGTAGACGAGCTGGACGTAGAGCGGATCAACGATTTTGACGACGTCATTGCCAGGCAGCAGCTTATCGTTGAGCTGATGCCGAAGGAGATGAAAGAGGAGGTGAATTTTCTATGGCGGCGTATGAACGTCGTGCCTGCCAAGAGACGACTCTCCGTTATGCCGGGCTGCAAGCCGATCGATCAAAAGTTCAAAATGCCCTGCATGCGAAGGACTATATTGCCCAGTCCGCCGAAGAATCCAGAAAGGGACGCCAGGATCGCTTTGTTAAAGCAATACGTCCCGTCTTACAAGCGACCGGGCTTCGTCAATTTCGAAGAATTCGAATGATCGACTCTCGACGAGAAAATGCGAATATTTTTGTTGCATTGCTCGCCTAGTATTATTCACTGCAAGGCAAATTGTCACTGAATAATCAAAACTTTTAATAAAAATCTGTAAACATTACATCATTACGGTATTAATGCATTCGATCACTTTGCTAGAGGCTATTAAGAACTATGGATTTTATCAAACAAATTATTTGCAGTTTTTACAAGAGTCATTTCATAAGTAACATGCACAATGTGGCAATGTCCTGAATTAATGAAATTCTAACAAAACTTTGGATAATTCTAATGGAAGATTTCTAATGGAAGAAGAGATACGCAGCTTAAAAATTTCTATAACAATTGCATTGTGAATTAAAGGATATTGGAAATGGTCTCAAATATTGTGATGCGTGAACATCAATGATCGTATATCAAGATTGAAACTTTAGCCAAAAATCCAATAGACATTTAAGGTTCTTTGCATAAAGTTTGAAGCAAAGTTGCATTGTCTAGGTGAGTCTGTTTCTGTGCAGCAATCAAGTGAGAGAATTCATCGGGTTGAAATTTTTCTTTTTTGCAAATCATTCAAAATACGGAATACTGTCTGATCATCACAAACTTCACGCAAAGCACTAGAATGTCTGTTGGATTTTTAACCACGTAAAGTTTCAATCTTGATGTACGATTGTTGATCTTCATGTCAGTCACAGTACCTGCGTTTATAGATGCCATTTCTAACACTCGTCAATTCACAATAAACATCCATTATGGAAATTCTTAAACCACATATCGCTTTCCCAGGTCTTTCACTATAACTGTCCAAAAATTTTATTAGGATTATATCATCCAGTCCGCGGAGTTATCATATTGTAACACATCACTCAATAAGTCCCCGGTCTGACACATATATGACAACATTGTTGACAGACCCACGTGATTTCTAAAAGAAAATTTGTTCTTCTTAGTTAGACCAGAGACTTATTGAGTGATGTGTTACATTATTTATGAAATGACTTTTGCATCGACTCTTTGTCACTGGAGGCAACTTATTCAAAGAATAAGTATATATATATTTTAAATTTCCATATTTTAAAATTCCATATTTTAAAATTCTACTTTTTTAACTTTCATCCACAACAGAAAAGATATATTATATATTACATAATTCTACAAAAAAACAACTTTTTTTTTTGCGCACAAAAAGAAATAATTATTTATCATATGGTAATCATGAATATCTTATTAACCAAAATCGATACTGATTTTTTTGTGGACAAAATCTTAATAATATATATAACTTTCATTGCAGTAAAGTATTTGCATTTTTAAGTGATTGCAGTAAGTTTTCTCTAACACATTGTACATAGCTATAAAATACACTCATTAAAATAGTTTATATTTTCTTTTGCAACTCCAATCGCAAATTTCTCAAAATTTTGATGTGCTGGAGAAATTTGGAATCATATTTAGTGCAAAAAAAAGAATCAAAAATAGGTATTCCTTTTTTTGATACATTATTGTGCTATAATATATTATATTTTATTATTCGCTTATTTTTTAATATTCGCAAAAATAAACTTACCGATACTATTTTTTAAGTTTTCAACCGACGACGCTTGCTACTTTACTACGATCGATATTTTAATCGTGATTGTGTATATGATGATTCCTTTTTTTATTCACCGTGCGTCATCGCGCCGTTATCCTCGTTATTCTCGCATTCCAATCTGGTGACGCTCATTTTGCCATGACGTGTGGTCGTTTTCCAATAATGACATCGCGCCTCTTCAACGCAACTTTCTGGCCGGAGAGCCACCGGAAACATCTTAGCGGAAATCTCTTTACCGCGCCAACACTTTAACACTTTGACGGTTTCAACTCTTCTCCCTTTTCTCTTTCCTTTTTCAGTTGTTTGTTGTCTGAAATTCCAGTCTCATTCTCTTGGTTTCCCGCTCCATTCGGTCAAATTCTTCGCTAACGGTGATTTTAACGTAACGGTACACCAACTGTTAATTGGCGAAATAATTAATTAGCAACCGCGCTCATGGAAACACTGTCATAATTGATTGAGTAGACAAGAGGAAGAAAATTTAATGTAATAATGAACTACATATGTATCTTTGTAATTACATATTTTAAAATTTAATAAGAATATTCATATTTCCGAGTTATAAAGATCTAACATTTGACCGATATACGAGAAAACATGTCATACCTCGTGTGCTGCATTTTTCTGAAACTATACGTCGCGAATAACAGAAGACGGATAGCTAGGATCACTCGAGAAGCAAGGTGCTAACGTAATGTGTTTCATACATTAAATTTACGAAGATAGATTATTTCTTGTTTACAAGGGTTAATAGAAAGTCTACGCAGTTACACTAGTCTTTGTGATATACAGGGTGTTTCATTTAATTCTTATACCTCAAATAACTCCGTTACTTTTACATATACAATCTTTTAGGCTAATGTTAGTATCCGAGGAAATCGATAATAATAAACATCGAACACCGACATTTCGGAAATTATCTAATATAGGAGAAATTTTTCATTATTTCTTGTATATATGTAATATCTCGAGAGTTGTTATATAATTTGGAACATAAGGTTATCTGAAGGTCATGTTATTATAGGTGATTGAATTTCCTTTGAAATCAGTTAAAACATCACTTATCTAAAACCATATGATTTCAGATTTAAAAAAAATCAATGAAATAACATTCAAGATGACCTTCATACGACTTTTTAATTTCACCATCGTGTTTCCCCCTTAGATTTATACAACTTCTTCCTTTATCATTTTTTTTTTTGTATATATAACTAACGGAGTTATTTGAGATGTAAGAGTTAAATGAAACACCCTGTACATTCCTCTTTTTCTTCAAAAAATTATTAATCTTTTTTAGAAGAATTGTATATTCATTTTATAAAATATACACGCTTAACAAATTTTATTTATAAAATTATTTTTCTAATGCAAAATATTTCCTCTACCTAAATTAGAAAACATTTAATTTTTTAAGAAATTAATAATTTTTTTATTATAATAATAATTAATTAATTAATTTAATATAATATTTCTGTCATAAGGGCAGTTTGTAACATATGATATATGAGGAATCGATTCGAATGAGCGAAATTGGTTGCGATAGTTACTTCCGGCCGACAAGACAAATCGCGAAAGACATATCTCCGATCGGAGAGGAAGGCTTACTGGCGGTATGAATGGCTACTTCTGGCAAATGGGAACTTAACAGCGTCACGGGCGATCTCGATGTCACCAAACGGACGGTAGAGAATGCGGAGAGTCGTGCGCGTCTTCAGATAAGGCCAAGCAACTCGAGGCTGTCGCGTGAAAATAACCGACAGTATGCGCAAGCTCTGCATCATCAAGCGGACGATTTGTACCAACGGTAAGGTAATCAATATCTATTTAATGATATTAAGTAGATAGAACGGTATTATAATCTTACGTCCAGCTTCATATAACTTTTGATTACCTCAGTTAATTTGACGCGAGCGTGACGCTAGTCTCGAGAGTCCACGTTGAATAATTCCAGGGTGAATATCGTTATTTTTAGGGTTAGGTTAGGTCATCAAAAAAGAAAGAAGAAAGAAAAAAGGAGATAATTAACAGGTTAATGCATCGAAAGTGCATTAACCCGTTAATTATCTCCTTTTTTCTTTCTTCTTTTTTATGATTAGAACTTAAATTAATCGTTTTCCTAATAATATTAACGTGCCGTTGTATAAAAGGATGCTCAATTGTATCGGATTATGAATGCATGTAACAATAAGAGAGAGAAGCCTATTGTGCCGCTTGACGTTTGTAATTTTCAACTGGAAATTTGATCTGGAATCCTATTATCTTAGTTATGTCAAAAATGTCAATATTTTAAACGGATGCAGATTGATCGACATGTACATATGCAGAATGAAAAAGTTTCTCTGTAAAGAGTTGGAGAATTTTCTATTTTAAATATTACATTAGAATATATCTTAAGTGCATTTGAATAAATTGAAAGCGTTCATTCAATTAATATTTTTAGTTAAAATGAAAATTTCTCTTCCTTTGATTAGATATTCATGTTATATTTCGTTTTATTACATTTTCGTTAATTGCAAAAGCTTTTATCGGATTATGTGAAAGATTATAGAAAGGCGAATTTATTATTGATAAAACACCCCGCCATTATAATTTTGCCGTGTCAAACATTTCAAATTTCAAATTTACTAAAAAAAAATAACCTATCATTATTGTCACTAAAGTATAAGCGTTTTGGCCGTTGCGAGAAATAGGTCGTGGGGAATATCGGAAATGTTGCCAATACATTATTTCTTTGAAAGAACATTCGATGAGAATATCGCTTTCCAAACAGCCGATATTTTTTTTTTTTTTTGCGGATAGCCGTGAACATTTTAATTCAACAAATAAAATACGTAAATACCTTTCCTCCCTCTTCCTAATAAAAAAATCCTCAAGTAATTTGCAATTTAATTCCATCGTCAATAAGACAATATTTTTTTTATAATCTTACAATTGTGAATGCTGTAATTGTGTTTTTTTCCATACAGAAAATTCATGCGATTTTTAAATAAAAAATTATATTATTAAGTGTTTTTATTAAATTATTATATATACAGGGTGTTCCATAATTCGTGGATCACCTGTGGTGTGCATATATAATGTCAAAATGGGTAAGAAAGTCCTTTACCATTTTACGATTTTCCTAATAATTATTGAGATATTCATTAGAAAAGATCGGCCAATCCGCACCTTATACAAGCGCGCGTCAAAGAAACGCAAGCGATGGGAGGGACGCTCTATGAAGGCTACGTACAAGCGAGTAGAACACTTTTCTCACCACTTCACCGCGCGCCTAAAATCGCATTACAGTAGGACGTCTCTTCTCGTCGCGCGCTTGTATAAGGCGCGGATTGGCCGATCTTTTTTAATGAATA
>JBCAUJ010000011.1:7760655-7771062 GCA_038406275.1 Cataglyphis albicans
ATATATAATAATTATTAAATTCTACTTTAATATGACAATATTTATTAATAATATAATAATTGGTAAATGAAATTTTATGAGTTTAATTATCATATATTAATTCTTTCTCTCATCTGTATATGAATGAGAGATCAATAATAAGAGCTTGATAATAAGAATAAAGACTGAGAATACAAAAGTTTATCCGCATAAAATGCATAGTGGCGAATATGAATCAGCATTGGTGCTATATCATCGAGCGGCTACTGTGTGCTCGCACGACAGCAGCCACAGTGTTGCAGCACGACGTACCGCGGCCACGATAAACTCATGGAATCATCCGGAGAAGAGTTTGGTAAAGCTTTCGGCGAGTACGAAGCATGATGCAATCTCGAGGGTGGACTCAGTTCCCGAGAACTCGGCACAGCTCAAAACACGCGATGTTTCGAAGTCTTGTAATAATCTATCGATTATCCCTGATCTCCTCAAGTAAGTGCAGAATTAATTTGCTTATTAATTAACGTAAATAGCGTCTATAGAGTGCTTCAAAACCTCGCCATGAGATCCAATTTCATTATTAATCTTAACTTCAAAGATTCTTTCACACTTGAATCTGAAGCTGAGGTTTTATTGCAATCTTTTGAGATTCAAGATTAAACCTCTCTTTTTCTTTTTTAAATAAAATCTAAAATTAAAATTGGAAAAAGAGTATTAAAGCTCTTAAAAATAAAAAAAAAAAAAAATTCACTTTAATTTAACCGAACAATGCGATTGCGTTATTTAATTGCGTCCTAGAAGTTGAATTTATCAAAAATTCTTCACTCTTAATGACGAAACATTGATGTTATTAACTCTCCGTTTTCTAATCAAAGAGAGGATGCTCCTACACTTTTTTAGATATCTCGATGTTCGCAAGAAGATTTCCCTGAAAACTTCCCCCGCACTAGATTCATTGACCTCCCAACTGACTCGATCCAGAACGATATTGAAGCACATAAATAATCGTGCCAGCGCCATGCTAAAGAATTTGCAAGCTAATTTCAACACTGGCAAAATGAAGGTGTCGTTGAGGCTCGCCGATGATCTGCTGACGTTATCGTCCGGTTTGGAAGATCCTCGTCGATACACGATACCGGCGTATCGATATTTATCTCTCATCCATACCGCTTTGGGAAGACACGATCGAGCTTGCAGCAATGTCGCCATGATGGTGCGTCTGACGAAGAGCACCAAGGACGACGTTCTTCTATCGAAAGCTCTCGTGACTCTCGGCAAGGTACATCTCAGTTTCGGTCATCTGGAGGCCGCGGCTCGTGCCTGGGAAAACCTGTCGGTCCATGTCAACCATCCGGTGCCGCGAGCCTGGTTGCATCACGAGATCGGACGCTGCCATTTGGAGACGGGCAAGTACGCCGAGGCGTTGCGCAAGGCGTCGCAGTGCCGGGAGTGTGCGGAAGAGGCGAGTTCGAACAAGTGGACCTTCCATGCGGGTCTACTGCGAGCGCAGTGCCTGGCGACGCTGGGTCGTTTTGCCGGTGATGACTCCATTTCTCAAACTGTCGCCCCGAGTACTTTCAAGAATGTCCCTCCCACCCCAGTTTCCCTTCCCCGGCTGAATTTCTCAGCCAAACGAGAATTTTCTCTCGCAAAATCCTGGCAAAACTGTGACGCACGGCTGCCAAATACCGTGCTCTTTTCTCTCGAAATTTCTCGTGAAACTTTTAAACTAATCCGCGATTCCTTTATTCTGAATTTTTTTTACTTAATATCACGTTACACTCCACGCCATTTTTAATTATTCGAAAAAATAGCGCGCAATTTTCCACAATTTTATGTTATTTGAATTCGGTTGAAAAAAATATCTAAAATATCTGGTTGAATCAGAAACGTATGATTGAACTGTAAAAACGAGAGTAAAGATAAGGAGAGAAGCAGAGTGAAAAATATAACATTTTCCTCCGTATATATATTCTGATGTATACATATATATTGACATTTTTATCACGAAGCACATATTTATTTTATGTCTGTGAAAAAATATCAAAAGTAGACCACTGTAAAGATCACATAAATAATCTCTAAGATATAACCTTTAAAATTTAAAAAGAGATGTAGACGTTTGCAACTTATAATTGCTATATATATATATATATAGTAAAATGAAATTATGCAGGCTGTTTTATTTTAATTAATATATTTAAATATCTGGAAATCAAATGGTTTAAAATAAAGTGTTTCTGATATAAGTTAAAAGATTTCGAGGACATAAGATGATGCCATTGGTTTAATTTTGCATGAAGGTCATAAGGTTATTTTAGAAAACAGTCGTATTTTTCTTGATTACCCTTATAACTTTTTACCGTATATGGCGAGGAAATGATTTATGTAAACAAATTAGAATTCCATTTAAAAAATGAAGATGATCTTGAAATAATCTCATGATGTTCATCCAAGATCAAATAGCATCATCTTATATACTCTTCGAAAATTTTTAACTTTTATCTGAAATATTTTTTTCTAAAAACTCTTGATTCCCAAATATTCGATTATATTAATTAAACATCATATATAAATTTATTTACATCATATATAAATTTATACACAATTATATTAATAAATAAGTTTCGCAGGCTTGTTTGTTTTGACAAAATTGTGGAAAAAACGGGTGATATAAAACGCCTGTATTTTTAGAAATTTATATATATATATATACTAAAATCTGAATCTCTTTCTGTCTCTCTCTCTCTCTCCACTTTAATAAATTAATAAATTTGAGTATTCAATCCAATATTACTTCACTGATATCGCTCAGTAATTTCTATAAGAAGCGCATAGATTCATCCGCCATTCGTGTAAATTAGCATGAATTTATGTATGTGAATGCAAAATTATGGAAAGAGATCTTAGTGCATGACTATTCCTAAAATGAGTTCTACTTCGCACAGAGGCGCTCGAAGAGCTGCGAGTCGCCGCAAAGATCAGCGAGGAGGAGGGTGACACCCCGACGCTGTCTTACATCCGAGATCTAATCGAACAGCTGAATCACGCTCTGCGCGAAGTCACGTTCGGCGAGGATCAATGCTTAAAGGGTGCTCTTCGAAGGTTATCGCCACGGAGCGAAGAGACTGGACTATGCGAGGGAAACGAGACGATAACAACTTCGGGAATTAGGAGAATGTCGACTAGCAGGATCGACGACGCTTTAACGCCGTCGTTTTATTCCGACTGCCTGGAGGACGAGATCTTCGATTCGCATAAAATAGGTGTCAAAGATCTTTTAGGATAGAGATATATCAAGCTCTATATTTGTAGAGGTTTTATTAAAACTTTTTTAATTAAAAAAAATTTAATTAAAAAAAAATATATATAAAGCCTAAAAATAATCCACTGATAGATGATTGTTTCAAAAAAAAAAAAAAAAAAAAAAAGAAAGGTAAAAAAATAAAAAATATGTTTATTCGAAAAAGTATAAAAACATTGAGTTTTTTTTGTTTGAATGTGTAAATTGCACTTTATATGGAATTTAAAAAATTTCTTATATATATATATATATATATATATATATATATATATATATATATTAATCTTGTAAAATAATAAAAAAAATTTTTTAAATTCCATATAAAATACAATTTACATATTCAAACAAAAAAAAAAAACAATGTTTTTATACTTCTTCCAATAAACATATTTATATATATATATATAATTTATATTAATTTTTGTATTAAATAAAATATTAAACTTTTTTATTTTGTTATTACACGTTTCTTTTAAAAATATATATTACTTGAATAAAAAAATCTTTAAATATTAAATTAATTTTGGAAATATTAATGCAGATAACGAGTTAAGTTCGTTGGACAGTGCGAGATCTTTCAGAAGCAAAAGGACTAATCTGACGTACGTAATCGAGTCTCGTACAGACGTTTCAAGTCGAGGCAAGTTCGACGACGAACTGACGGAATTGTTATCACGGGAGTCACATACGACCTTCAAAACGTGTTACATAGAATCTAAGCATTTCATCGACGAAGAGAAAATGTCAGTCTCCTTAAAACAACCAATTGAAGAGTGTTCCAGTAACGTCGAGACAAGTGACGGACGAATTGAACGTAAGATAATCAGGATCACGAAATCCTGTGAGAATGGAGGGTGTACCTTTGACAGGACAAGACAAGACGTTCGAAATTCACACGGATCTTGTAGAACGCGAAAACAGGATAACAAAGAAGAATCTTTCGTCCACGAGGCATTTTTCGATTCAGTATCTGTTCAAAGCTAAAATTAAGGAGGAGAGTTTAAAATTTCGTTATGATAAGAGAGAAGAATAGGAAAGAGAAGACAAACGCTGTTACAAGCACGATAAAACAACCTTAAATTTATATTTCTTTTTATGTTTTTTAATGTAACCTTCAAAATTCACGATATAATAAATTAAAGGTGAGGCAAAACCGCGCAATTTGTGACTTGCTGTCAATAAATTGTGACAGCTTGTTGATTGCGCATTTCTTTTCATATTCACAAACCGCGTTTGATTGCATAGTGTCCATCCGATGTTTACTTCGAATCACATTTTATTTACGGGATGTATCGTTCGTATGATTGTATCTCGAGCGTCGAATGAATTGCCAGGCAACATTAATGAGTGCGATAATAATTAGTTCTTTCTCGATATTCATATCTTCGAAGAATATATCAATACAATTTTGGAACTTGATATCCAAATAAATTCAGTTGGTGATGTAAATAATAATCTCTAAAAATTGTCATGTTTTTTTCTTTGTTTCTTTATCTATTTACAATGAAATATGAATTTGAACTTTCATAGAAATTGGAAAAGAATTTTTTCGAAAGCAATTAATACTTATCTGTCATAATTGTATGCCATCGAATAAAATCATAAATATCTCATTCATTTTTCCACTCTATTAATTTTACTAGAGTTTTTTTCAGAAAAGAAATCATATATTCAGAGATTTTAAAGAGTTTATTTCAAATCGTGCGACTGTTGCAAACGCATTTGAAATTGATACTTTGCAAAAATCCATGTAAAATGATCGTGATGATACGATAAACAAACTAGCATGAACGAATTTACTTAAACGCGTTTATCGCGTTCATGGGTAGATACACGCGCCGCCAAAATTCAATGAAATTTGTTGTCAAAGGGTGTAACGGCATGGAAAGTATCAACTTCGAAGAGCAATCCACGCGTGTAGGCGTGACAGTTCGCCGGCGTAACATGGTAAAATATGAAAGAACGGCAGAAAAATACGGGGAAGAAGAGAGAGAAGAGCGCGGGGTTCTCAAAGCTACCTGTTGAGCTACTTATGTGTTCTCGGCAAAGGCCTCTTTATCGAGTTGCCAAGATGGTGAGGGAAATAAGTTGTGACACACGATTTACAATGTGCGGAATCATCTTTCAATCGCTGCTTCAGCTTGCGGTTGCAAAAATACGAATTTTTGGAATATCGTGTAACGAGCTAATTATTTTCAAATTAGATTGAAAAACCTCGAGCCTATTAGATGGGATGTAAGGTTGAATTCTAGCATTACACGTACTTTCATCGCGTGAAAATGTCGCAATTATTGCAATGTAAAAAATAATCTAAGATAAAATAATATTTCTTGAAAATTAAAAGTGAATCAAAATTTTATAATATTAAATTTCTTAGAGAAAAAAATACAAATGTGAACAATTATGAAATAATTGCATAAAATTGGAAAAAAAATAAAAAATCTTACAAAGAGAAAATATTACAAAAAAAAAAAAAAATAAATAAATGATAGCTAAACAAAGAGAGAGAGAGAAAGATAGAGAAAATTTACTGCAAAAAAACTGTCATCAAAAATGAGGATGGCGGTTCTGGGACACCTCATATGTCTTTCGCTTGTATAAAACTTTATTTCTGAGTCTGGAAAATGGAAAAAAGCTGATAATAAAGAAAGAAAGAGAAAAGGAAGTGACAAAGAATCCACTTTGTAAACAAGAAACACGATCTTTGTTATTCAACTTGTACAATAGCAATGTCTCGGTTTTCGCGTGACTCGTTCTATCTAGGTGTTTGGAAAAAAGAAATGTCAAATTAGAAAGTGGAGCAATTGCTATTTCTTTTAGTTCGCAGGAACTATTTCAAAAAGTCATAAACATACGCAGAACATTTTTTTTTACAGTATTCTCTTGCCTATATTTGAAGTTAAAGCGGTTCTATGATATTGTAAAAAAATATTGTGAAAAACATACGAGTAAGGAAAAGCGTTTAATATTTGCGAAAGTAAACTTATCTACGTGCCACGGCAAAACAATGACGGAAAACATTTAACGTGAAGTATGAGGTGAAATACGAGGCAGACGTGAGTAGTAAAAACGGAAAATAATTCGTATAAAAAAAATATGAACTATGGTTTTGCTTCTCTTTTTTACTCGAAAAAATATAAATGCTTTTATCTTCTCCCTAAAATATCTCCATAAAATCTCTTATTCGCTATGTAAACTTTAATTCCATTATCCCTGATTGCGGATAAATGCGCGCACACGTACCGACCATGGAAACCACCAATAGTTTCGTTTAATGCAATGCTATTCAAGAATACTGACAAATTACTTGAAAAGAGCAACCCATAGAAAGAGAGTTCCCATTTTCCACTCACCTCACTCACTAGATTCGTTAATTCAACAATACAGTAGATCCTCATTAAGTCCGGCTGCTTTATTTTAAGCACCGATGGTCGGTTAGGCTAACCAATCCCACATGTGGGATTTAATCAACTGCGATTTTTCATCGCAAGCGCTTCCCCTTGAATTTCATCACAGCAAATACGGCAACACGAGATAATTTGATGAGAAAAAGGGACTCGGCTTCATCTTGCAAACGCGGTTAAGACCCGCCTCTCCAACTTTAACTCTTGCAACTCGGAGGGATACGTCTTCTTACACAATTTCACGAAAACAAATTCCGAGTTTCTTGTTAACTCGTTTAGACGGAATTTAATCACACTCGTAAAAAAAAAAACAATGAACGTGTATTGTGCATTAGAGTCTCGAAAGAAATTATAGTGTTGTACCTCTTTGTCTGCTATGAGTTTTGTCAAATTTATTTAAGTAAAATGGCTCGATAATATAAAGTGATGTTGAAAATAACAATTGATAAATATCTAAAATTTTCGAGAGTTAAATATAATGTCATTGCGGTCATCATTACGTAATTTTATTGATCCGCACAACAATAAATATTTTATACGCCAGATTAACAGTAAATTTTAATTGTAATATATCTTTCATTTATCAAAGCTGTGTACAAGATACACTTCAAATATAGATTTGCAAAAAATGTTATTACAATTTTTCTCCCCGTTTTTATTTTTATATATTGCGAGTTTTTGTATTAATTGTATGTCATTGTCAAGATATCGACTGTGCATTCAAAACTATTTTTATTTTTTTTTATTTTATTTTTTTTTTCATTTCCATTACCATCGCAAGAGCTATGGTTACAATGCAAGTATTACAGATGAATATTATACAAGATGTGGAAAAATACAGGGACTCTAAAATATCTCGAAGGGAATAAATTTTAGAAAAAAATGTTAAATACAAAAAGGGTATCGAAAGAGTTATCTGATCTGGTCAACTAGATTTTGAGTCCGAAGTCTAATTTGGGCTCAATAAGGCCCAAGTTGATTTTTGCAAACAGTTCTTATCACGAATTTAGATTCAGGGCACATTTTTACATCTGTTAGTCGACAAACATTTGGGTTCAATGCCCCCAATGTGGGACTCCGGTGGGACCAACATGGATCTTGCACTCTAAAATCTAATTTATCTTCTCTTAAGCAGAAATTCTAAAAACGGTCGACACGCAATGAAAAACGAGGAATGTTTATTGTAAATTCTGATTTGGGCCTTATTGGGCCCAGGACTCGAATGTTTGTTGGCTATGTCAGCAATAGTCCGCAATAAAAAGTATGAATCCTTATTTAAAAAAATTGTTTTGGGCCTTACTGGACTCAACCTAGATCCCGGATCCAAAATTTAGTTGATCAGTTAAATAGCTTTTTTGAAATCCAAAATCTTTGGTATTTAATATTTTCCTCCAAAATATATTTTCTTCAAGATTTTTTAAGGTCTTGGTATTTTTTCCGCACTTTATATACATAACGAGTTTTTATATTTCATATAGAGAATTTTTTAAAGCATTCTAGATATTCGATTATTGCATAATAGAAGCAATGCAAAATGAAATAAAAAACTGCTGTTTTAATCTCGAGATTTATTAAATTTTAACAATGAAATATAATCATGTATTGCTTATATCACATTACAGAGTAAATAAATAATATGCAAACATAACATGACAAAATTAATAATTCCAGTGAGTTTTTTCAAAATATGTTCATTATATTAAAAGTTTCACGAGATATTATCACGATTGCGCTGCGAGTACAGATTAAATGGAACATGAAATGCAGAAACAATAATTCGAATAATTCATCTGTGGTTTCTACAAACGTTCCAGCTCTCCGAAACGTTACCTACTACTCTTATCTACGACTTCCACAGGGAAGATAGAAAACTTTACGGCAGCTAAATCGATTTTTTTGACGATGCGCCAGTCGCCGAGCGCATGCTGCAACTTCGATAAAACGAAGAAAGGCAGAATCCGCGAAAGTGGAGTGCCTTAGTAACGTGATACGATTATATGGCATTTATTTTTATCATTGCTCTATCTAACAATTTAATTAAAGGTTTTAATCGATGCATTATAGAAGATAGATACCATTATATCTTAATAGGAATTTTGTGAGGAAAAAGATAATGGGGTTCATATAAAATCATGTCATAGCTAAACGAGTGAAAAAGACGAAATACGACATTGTTAGACATTTATTATTCGCGATTCTCAGGCATTTAAAAAAACAATATTAATTTTAATAAGCTTTACGAAAAAGCGACGTAAGGAAAATCTTCTTTATCATAATCATAAATCAGAGTTTTCAGTAATGTACTGAACGACAGTCTACAGACGGCAATTACTCTTATCACATAAAACACTCCAGGCACTTTAGAAAAGTGTAAAAAAGCAGTTTTATTAATTCATTGTTAATTAAATGGCGTCAATAAAATTCGCCGTTATCGGTACTAATTATATCTTTTTTGTGCGTGTAAAAGTACTTTGATTTTTCATAATTGAAGGAAGTAATTAAAAGTTGTTTTTATGTGAATTAATATAAAGCTGTTTTCAAATTGTTCCACTGGACTCTTTGCGCATTTGCATTCACAGTTTGTAGTGAAAAAAATGATATAAATGATCGGGATCGTTCGATCCATTTTCCGGTTCAAACAAATGCGCGGATAACGCGACAAAGCTTCTTCAAACGTGATTGATGAATGTGACGTCATGGCTTTTTATACCTTCGTATGAAATATGTAATATCGTTAGAAGAAAATATCAAGAATCATATTCGAGATTTATAAAAGTCTATATATAAAATCCATATACAGTCTACATACATGAAAAAACCTTTTCCTCTTTTCTATAAAACTTATGTGAAAAGATAAAAAAATCTATTATAAATCTATTATATCAAAATCTCATGAGAAAAAAAAGAACAGGCAAAAAAACATTTGTCATTTTAAATAAAATTTTGCTATTAGTAAAAAGATGAAAACGATTAATTTAGTTTGACTCTTTTACGGGTCTATTGACGAAAGAGTCATCAATGCATCGCGACCGGTTGGATTTCCGTGGCTCATCGCTTTTAGAAATATAAATGGACTCGCAGTCAGTCAGTCAAAACGAGATTTATTGTTGATCGTATTAAACGACGTCGATTTGTACGTTATAATCGCCACCGTGGAGAATCGCCGGATAATCGACGCGATTCAAATTAAGATCGCAAGAAACGCTCGCTTTCGCGGCGCAATAGATTGTAAAAGTATAATTTCGATCAACGAAGCGCCTCAAATCGGAAAAGCGCGATGAACCTCGATCATGTGGAGCAATCTGACAATTATTCATGAGCTGCTACAAAATGGAATTGCGTTCGGTATGCAAATACGCCGTGAGACTCCCGGAATTACAGAAGATTTATAGATTCAAATTGCGATCTTCATATAACCGTAGCGCTCAAAATTAACCTGCCGCAATATGAAAGTCCGATTAATATTATCTCCAAATAATATATAGTTGAATTTTGTCAATAAATTTTTTTTTATATTTTACATATAAAAATATATTCTATCAAAGCTTATTGTTAAATTTATGTTTAATATTTTTGTAACAATTTATATATAGTATATATTTATATATATTATATATATATATATATATGTAAATATGTAAATATATATTATATATATATATATATATATATATATAAATTGTTACAAAAATATTATATATTATATATGTAAATATATATTAT
>JBCAUJ010000011.1:7771162-7809555 GCA_038406275.1 Cataglyphis albicans
TATATTATATATTTACATATTATATATTTTATATATTTTTTATATATATGTGTGTATATACATATATATATGAGTTTTTTTTTAGGGAGAGGGAGGGATGAATCTTAATAAATTAAAATATTTCAAAAATATGCAATTTTACATAAAACTGCTCAAATAGACATCTCAAGGTCAAACCAAGGTCACTATTGTTCATCCTCTTCTAGACCATACAACTTTTATTTATAAAATTGCATATTTTTGAAATATGTTATTTATATATTTATATATTATGATTAAGAATACTGATAATTTTCAATTTTTTTTCAAGTATCTAAAAATTGAAATATGCAATTTTACATAAAGCTGCTCAAATAGACATCTCAAGGTCAAACCAAGGTCACTATTGTTCATCCTCCTCTAGTCCATACAATTTTTATTTAAAAAATTGGTTATAAAATTGCATATTTTTGAAATATGTTATTTATATATTTATATATTATGATTAAGAATACTCATAATTTTTAATTTTTTTTCAAGTATCTAAAAATTGAAATAATGTTAAATTACAATATTTTTTATAGTTTTCATATTTTCAGCTTTTGGAAATAATTATTAGATAATAATTGATTGTAATGCTGTTAATTTTGTAATCTTCGATAATCGCTAAGTCAAATCGTTAATTTATCTCCTCGCTAATGCATGAAGAGTTTCTCTTTTACGGCGGCAGTGATTTGCAGGAATCCAAACTATGTATACGAACTACTTTCGGTGGCTTGATCGACCGCTTGAGCAAAGTGCTTCCCTGAACGAACCGCCTTTCTCCGTCCGTAAAATTGTCACCGAACAATTTGTCCCTGTTATTGCATTTAAATAAAAAATCGAACGAGAACAGGCAAGATTGAAAAAAAAAAAAAAAACGTTCGCGCGACGTGTCGCATCGCGAGAAATTGTATTATAGCCAAAAGCGTTGAAAAAACTCTGAATATTTGAATAACCCTTGCAAACAGGGCTACAGATATTCGAATATCTCGAATAGATTTAAATCTGAAACTCGGGTATATATTTGAAGTGCTCGATTATCAAATATTTATACTATTCGTTATAGTCTAAATATTTTGAAATGTAAAATATTATTTCTCATTTTTAGAATACTTTTGCATCAAATACATTTATCTTAGGTATCGTAAAATGCATTGTTCTTTAGGAAAATTCACATTGTTGTATCTTTCCGCGCATTGCTCGCGTATTACAGATACCTCGTATAAATTGGTATCGTTAAAAGACGCAGCAACCATTTTTCAAAATGTCATTCTAGAAATACACGTAGGTAGTGATCTTTTACAAAAGAGCTATATGCAATGTGTACTTCGTGCTCGAAGACGTCCAGCGTTTCTTGATAATGGGAGATGTTTGTCGGGATTTATGAGGATGTACGGAGTGAGATGGGGGAGAAAGAGTCTCGACGTCGTCGTCGTTTCTTCGATAAAAGAGAAAGATCAGCAAAGTGTGTAGGAAGAAACTTGCCAAGTCGATATCGTCGGAAAGAATGCCTCGTTTCTTGGATTCTCGCACGCCTGATATTTGCTCGATTCTGTCAGGCCTGGATATAAAAGGCGTAAGCCATGTTTCCTGTTACATCTTCAAATAATTTTTTTTATACATTATTCATAATCCTTGCCTTGCGGCTTAAGATGGCTTAAGATGACTTCCGATTTACATTTCTGCATTTTTATATTTTTACACTTTTACACATATCTCCCTCTTTTTACAATATTTCTTTCCTCTCTTTTTCTTATATTTTCTTACAATAAATTTAATTAAATTAAAATTAAGTTAAATTAAAATAAAATAAAATAAAATTAAATTAAATTAAAATAACACCACATTACAATATTAAAATATTATAACATTAAACATTAAAATATTACAATATTAAAGCATTATATTATAAAACACATTAAAATATAAACACATAGAAATATAGATGTATATAGAAACATAAAAACATAGAAATATACACGGAAACAAAGTAAAATTAAAAACAAAGTTAAAAATTTCAAAACATATAACATAAAACATAAAATATATCGTAATCTTAATTGAAATGAAAATCTAAACATAATCAAAATCAGAATGAAACTCAAAATTTTTTAGTTGAAAATTTTTAACATAGCCAAATCCCAGGATAAATTGAAAATTGTTAATCTTATATCCTGAATCCTAACATTTCAAATCATAAAGCTTACATATTTAGTTAGGTCAAATCAAGATACAATAAATCAATCCTTATTCTATTTTACTCTATTCTCATTTTAATTTTTTTAGCTCCTTACTATTTTCTCTTTTGAATCTTTATAATTTTCATAATTTATCTAACTTTTTTTTATTCTTTGTTTTTTCCTCTTTTCTCTTTAATCCTTCTCACTATTTCTTCTCTTTTCTCATTAAGAAATTCGCCAATTTGTATGTCGTTTCTTGTTGCCCGGCACTCTCTTAGCAGAGAGTGTTATACTCTTTTCTCTATTTTTGCATATTCTATATCTTATTATCTGTTTTCCTCTAATGTTAATTCCTTTTTATTTCATTGTCACATTTATATCTTACTATTAGGCACCTACCTTTTTTTTTCTTTTTTTCCGAGCAATCTTTTATAAATATGATGACTATGCATATATATATTTGCTTTTGTTCTTTCCGCATAAAAATGTTACATCTAAAGTAAAGTTGATGAGATTTTCAACTAAAATTAATTGTTTTCGTCCTCGACGAGGAGGATGTCGTGCTTCTATTTTAATTATTATTTATTATTTCATAATATTTGCCTGGTGCCTTAGAATGGCTTCCGGTTTACATCTTCGCATTTTTACATTTTTATATTTCTACATTTTAATTTCTACGTTTACATACATTATAATAAATTCGATTAAATTATAATAACACATTGCAACATTATAACATTAGATTACTAAAACATTAAACGTTAAGACATTAAAAACATTAAAGCATGAAACATTAAAATACTCGAAACATAAAATGTATCTTAATCTCGATTAAAATCCAAATCTAAATCAAGCCCAAAATCAAAATCAAGCTCAAAATCAGAAAAAAAACTTGAAATTAAAATTTTTTAACATTTTTAACATTTTCAAATCCAAAGTAAATTGAAAATTGTTAATCTTTAGTTCTTTATTTCTATCTTTTTTGAATCTTTTGGATCTTTTGAAAAACTTTATAATCTTTATTAATTCATCTAACCTTCTTCCATTCTTTGTTTCTCTCTTCTTTTTTGTTCGATCCTTCTCATTACTTCCAATCCTTTCTTTTCTCACTAAGAAATTCGCCAGTTTGTATTTCACTTTTTGTCGCCTGACATTTTCTTAGCACATATTATCTTCTCTTTCCCGTTCTCGTATATCTTATCTTCTGTTTTCATTCAATATTGATTTCTTTTTATTTCATTTTACATCTTATCTTTTCACAACCTTACTATTAGACATCAATCGTTTTCTTTTCTCTTGCAAATATTTTGACAAATCTTCTAGTAATGTCTTTATACATGCTGTCATATCTTCATTCGCTTATTTTCTTTCCTTTTTCTTTGCTTTTATCTTAATTATGATGGAGCAAAAGAAACAGATATTTAACAGATATGCTAGAATATGGAATATGGATCATATAACCGTTTTTATACGCCTGTGTTAAATGCATTCTTGTGCTGAAAGTTTTTCTTTGTAAATGCTGCACGTATTCCGGCCGGATACGGTGAAATTCAAATAACGTTGGTAATCCGTTTCCTTCCGGTAAAGAGATCTATCCGTTTAAAGAAATCAAGGCATCCGCGTGCATCATTAAAGACAGCCGCGAGAGAAGAGGTAACAAATTCCGGTTGGAACTCGCAGATTCAGTCGCATTAGAGATTTATGTATCGGCATCTCGCAACCATTCGACTGCGCATCATCAAGTGAGATAAGAAGTTGAATAATGCGTAATCGATTTAAAGTAGACACGATCAAGTCGCGGAATCTATAAAAAAAAACCATTCGTAAGATTTAAAATCGAAATGAGGAGATAGTCGTATAAGCGAAAATAATTTTGTAGAAATAAAAAAATTCTGCGAAAAAATAGAAAAGGATCAAGCTAGACTCGCGAGTGCCTAACGTAATTTCTATTAATGCTATCGATATTAAACGCTCAGAGCTGATGAGAATATTTGAGAAATATGGAAAGAGTTAATGAGCGACTTTTGTGGTTGATGAAGTGAGAAAAATGCGCCTGGTCAGCCCGAAACAGAAGTGAAAAATCAATAATAATTTTCCCTGAAAGAAATGAGTATTGGCTGAAAATCTTGAGGCCGGAGATTGGCTTTAAAAAGAAATACAAAGAGCAGACGGAAGCGCTGCAAGAGTTATTCTTTCAGCGTTCCACCGTGAAGAGAACAAGAGCTAAGCGGGGCAAACATGAAATAAATTGCGATGCCGGTGGATCCCTTCCGAGATTTTCCATCGTCATTAGCCGAGACGGAAACTGATATTGTTTACATTTCAGCAAAATAATTGTCCGATTGCAATGATCGAATGAATTAATGTATGTAAAAAATGTGAACGGAATAATGGCCGTCGGTCTTTATTTGTGCGATAATTTGTATGAATATTGAACGAATATTCAATATAGAAAATCGTGCAGCGATTGCCGAAACATCAGATTATCAGATTATTAATCACCTCGTGCCGAGATGAATATCGTCTATTTTTTATACAGCAGTAATTACGGTAAAACGCGCACGCTTTACACCGACTTATACAAATTGTTTAAACGTCATGGTTAATTTCGCGACGATCTAATAAGTCATAAATCATCCTCGGACGCAACCTGCATTCGAACGCATCGTATCGTTCAGCGAAGCGCGTGTTCGAATATTTCAATATTTTATCTCGATATACAATGCGCATTATTTGCAATGCAAAATGTCGGTAGCCCAAGTTTTCCTCAGCACATGGCTCGTCCGATCCATCGGGAATACTATCAATAGACTATACTAGACGTCACTTTTGTTAGAGCGATCGATCTCATGTGTAATACTTCAATGGCGCATAAACATTATTCTCTCTCTCTCTCTTTATCTCTTGGAGAATGTCGTATCTTCAATTTAATATTTACATAAACATCAGCGTATACATAGGAAGTTATTCACGGTTCGAGGAATGCGTATCTTCGTGAATAACGCGTGTTTCCTTTGTATCTATTTGTAAAAATAGATCGACCAGAGTTGACACTGTCGTTCCATCAGAGAGGGATCGGAAAATGCGGAAACCAAAGAACCGGAAGATAACGAGATATCTCTTACCGATCGCTTACGAACTGTCATCGATGACTCGAATATGACAGAACGATAATGTTAATGCTTGAAATATCATTCAGCGAACATCATTGTTTTCTTGTGAGAATTATTAATATATTTAATATAGACTAGTTTGATAATTGAAATTATCATACAAACATATCTGTAAAAAATGAATACACAAATATAAATGAAGAAAAAGTTGTATTGTTATTTTGAAATTAAATATTATTTTGTAAGTATTAATAGCTATTTTGTAAAATAAGATGACGTTATTTAATCAAATTCTAAGATTTTAATGAATAATAAGCTAATATATTTTAATGAATAATAAGCTAATATATGTAATAAGAATATTACGTAACTATTATCCACAATAAAATCTTCGGAACAGAGATATTTTCTATTCTAAATTGTCTTTCATTTATCTTCGATTAATAAATCAAAAATATCGTAAGCTGGAAACCGCGATTCAATTTTCGTGAAATTTCATCCGCATTTTTTTTTAATTACGCATTCGCCTTATGTATCTAAAATATTTTCTTAGCAAAAAGAATTGTATAGCCAAGATTATATAGATTATAAGATATTGCTAGATAGATAAATATTGCTTGCCGACATATTTCAATCGGTCTCTCGCATTTTTTTTTTTTTTTTTTCGAGCATAAATTCTTCATTATCGCTGAGCATTTATTTCATGAATGTATCTATGGATGCATGATTGACCGTTGGAATATATTTCTAAAATATCAATATGTCAAATATGTTAATTTGATAATATTAATATTAATACATAATATGATAATATATACATGATAATATATAATGTTTAATATGTCGCATTTAATGTCTTCATTTCATACATCGCAATATTTCCGTCCATTACATTATTTCGAAAACGTACGCAATGCAAAAAGCTCCCAAATCAAGCTTCTCCCACTTCAATAAGGAAACCCAATTTGCATACATTTTGGTTCTTGTAAATTATTCAGCAAAAATATTTGAAAAAGGCAGCTAAAATTATATATTAGGAAAAATAAAATGCAAACGTGAGCGCGTTCCGAATCACAAGAGAATTATGACGGGAGATTATGTAACGGAAACGAGCGTGCATTCTACAGAGACATGTAATACGTTAAATTCATCTAGTATTCTAGGGCGCCGGAAGGTACGTCCTGCTTAACGATGCGGATTATGTACTTTTAACGAACATGCTTCAAGATACCTTGAAAATTACATATTCCGCAACATATCGTCGTTTTTGTCGCTTCGCGGCTTTTATTATCCCACGGCAAGTCACTGTCCTCTATTCTATCATTTCCTGTGATAGAATATTACCTAACTAGAACCTAACCTAACCTAACCTGTGTACGTAGAAAATATTACTATTAATAACGACGACGCGATATCTGTGGCCTATGATAAACAATCGCTCTAGCGCGCGAATGGTTATTAATAAGTTGATAAAGTTCTTGGTATAACATGAGAAAGGCGAAAAAGAAGATATAAGCGTATCATCGATCCGTGATTATGGCCGTTTACGCATGTCAGGCTTAGTTTACGCGACATGTGCGCACTGTCCCTCGCAAAGTAAAGTTTTGAAATCCGTTTTTAATATGCACTTACATATTCTAATTGATCGGACCATTTGTAGAAAGTTTACCAAAGTTCAGACCTGACGTGTAACTTTTTGCGGAGAACTATAAGTTTGCGCTCGGTATACAAATAAATAATCGTATAAAATGCGCATAGTCTGTGACATTTTTTAAAAATATTGCTATTAGATGCAGTTTTTTTTTTTTTTTTTTTTTTTTTTTTTTTTTTTTTTTTTAAATAATACAAGTTAATAAAATATTCAGAAAATTCGCTCAAGCCAAAGGAATAGTGTTCGCATTAAAATTCACATTGCGAAAGGAAATTGCTCAAAACGAGTTAAAAAGGGCTTGCGCGCGCATTGACTCGTTTCGAAATTTAATGCAATTTTGTTGTACGTTTAATTTAGCACAAGCGCGAATTCAATTTATAAATATTGTATGCGTTCGTGTCCGTGTTTCAAATATAGCGAAATGATTGAGGGATCACATAATCTCTAAAATAGCTTTCCGGATTTTCTCTCATTGAAATTTTACCAGAATCGAAAATTTTTCCAAAATTATCCTCTCTCCAAATGATTCCTTTTTAAATACAAATATTATAATATCCATTTTACGATAAATCTGTCGAGAAACAAAATAAATAAAAAAAAAAAAACATTTATACATTTTATAAATTTTGTTATTCAATTATATGACTTCAGTTTTAATGAAATATGTTTCTAATGTTTAAACTCTTTTACAAAACGTGGTTCTTTATAAAGAAGAGATCTCACAGAAAAGGACTGATGTTTCATACTTAGGAAACTCGATGATTTATAATTTATAAAATTCATCTTTTTTATAACGGCAAAAGTCTCATATGATCACGTGACGAACAATGATCTCCATAATTCGTTATTAGTAGACGTGCTCACACTGCGTGCTATTTTCGAACTTTATGATAAATTACTATTATAAAATGTACGGTACGTCTCAAACAGTCGCGGCACGAGGATAAGATGTTTTATGTGCCATGTGACACATAGGCATGACCGCGTTCTCATATCTTCCGGACGGAAACGTCGCCGTAGAACAATTTTTTTTGTGCCTGGTAGCGGTTTTGCATAAAAGCTTCGAGAGATGGCGTTCTTCCAGAAAAATATTCTCGCCGCTAAAATAAATTCTTGACGATATCGCGAGGAAAGTTTGATTCAATTTGCCCAGGTTAGTAGCTAAAGCATGGACGATTGTGTTATCGATACATCGCCTAAATGATCAATTATCCGGTCAAGTTGTATAAAGACAAACGGTCCATTGTGTATATTCGCAATTACGATTCAGCTTATTTAGAAAATATAATATGCCTTTGCGAACATTCCGTCTCGCTTTTGATATCAAACATAGCGAACCCGTATTTACATTTGTAATTAATTAACGCTACAGCGAAAGAAGCGCAATCGAATAAGACACTTGAGAAAAGAAAGTGAGAAATTTCGTTGAAACTTTTCTGTTCAAATGTCAGTATTTATCTCTCATCCGCGGCGTATGATATAAAGTAGTGATATAAATTACAGTAATGAATTATAATAATGGATTTCAACGAGAAAAGTAGATTACTGTCATAAATTCTTTTCTCCCGTTCAGCACACGTGCGAGTTTGAAATGTTGAAATATTTTTCCACAAAGAGATATGAGTAACGCGCGGTATTATGGAAGTGAGTATGACACCTGTAACATTTCTACAACGTTAAACTTTCATATAATCGTCATATGAAATATCGTTAAAAAAAAAGTCACAATTTATTCAATGTATAATATACAGGGTGTCCCATAATTCGCGGATCACTCGTGGGGTGCATATAAAGGATGTCATAGTGAGTAAGAAAGTCTTTTATCATTTTACGATTTTCCTAATAATTATTGAGATATTCATTAAAAAAGATCGGCCAATCCGCGCCTTGTACAAGCGCGCGACGAGAAGAGACGTCCTATTGTAATAGTCCTACGATATTAGGCACGCAGTGAAGTGGTGAGAAGAGTGTTCTACTCGCTTGTACGTAGCCTTCATAGAGCGTCCCTCCCACCGCTTTGCCGCGCGCCTAATATCGCATTATAGTAGGACGTCTCTTCTCGACGCACGTTTGTGTAAGGTGCGGATTGGCCGATCTTTTCTAATGAATATCTTAATAATTATTAGAAAAATCGTAAAATGGTAAAGGACTTTCTTACTCACTTTGACATTCTTTATATGTACATCACAGGTCAGCCGCGAATTATGGGACACCCTGTATATAATACAGAGATTATATGATAAAGTTAACTCGGTCATCGATGATACCGTTGGGAAATATCGCTCGTTTAGTCATATCCCAGCATTTCGATTACATCAATTGAGGTCATAATTATGTAGTTTCAGGCGGTTCGGGATTTATGTGACCGCTGTCCGTCACGTAAAGATGGAAATGATCTAGCCGGCCAAGCTAGCGAGGTTTCGTCTGCCATTCGCGGAACACGCAGTGCCACGAACAGCACCCACGCCTCCAGGGGGGCAGGTGAGTATTGATCGTCGCGAAAGTGCAGCAGGGAAGAAGCGAGTGTAAATGGACTGAAGAGATACGTGGAGACCGGGAATAAAGTGTAAGAAGAGAAGAAGAAGACTTGGGGTGAGGGAAAGATACAATAGACAAATTATTTGCCGGTTAGTAAGAAATCTGGACCAGTCTCTGGCTGATACCTGATCGACTTGGCGGAACGGAGCAACAGGCGACCTGTAGATCTCAAGAGAGATCATTAAACCATCGTGTAGTTTGTCCAGATTGATCGATGTGCGATGGACCTCTTACATAGATCCAAAATGTTTGAAACATATATTAGCTTGTGAATGTCTTCATATTTATCGACTATATCTTCCAGATGTATTTCTAAAATATATCAAAGATACATGTGTAATATATGTATATGATACATAATATCATGCGGTGAAAAAAAGGGAATCGATTTATCTCATATAATCTTTAATTATTTTATTAAATGTTACACTTGCATATGCTAGTCGGCAATTATTATATTCATCATTGATTTTCCTTAATTTATTTTTATATTTTCCCCATTCTTTTTTTTTGCTGTTATATTATGTGATGTATGTATGGATATATGGTATGTATAGACATGTAGCGTTTGTACGAAAACTACTCAGTTAGCGACTATTAAAGCTTTTAATAGCCGATGCACAGCGTTATGCAAGAATTACGAAATAATTTGTTGAATTTTTTGCCCCGAAGCTATGGCGCAGTTCGCGGATTTAATCGGTATGATTCCGGTGATTGAATCCAATTTCCAACACAGGCTGCAGATGCAGAAAAAAAGGAACTTTATGTTTACGTCGCATAAATAAATAGAGAGAAATTATTGTTCTTTTGTAATATAGATATGTATTGAAATCTACATATTCATTGAATATTTATTCGTCCAAATCCGTTTGTCTGGATTGCCGTTTTGCATTGTAGATCTACCATAATAAGTATGTTTAAAGACGAATCGCGCCTGTAACATGCTCAAAAAGTTCAATTTTATATATAATTCTAGCTTATTACAATTAAATATATACGCAAAGTATACGCAGTATAAAAACATATTAGCAAAGCAATTTATTACAATTGAAGATAATTTACCGATGATCTTCTTATATCTTCAGAAGAGAAATTTTCTTTAATTTTAAATGCTATCTCTCTCAATGCAAACTTTTATTTGCCGAATTAAGTCTGGAATGTAAGCGTGTACAATAATATCCTTATTTAACACAAGAGATTGACTCATTCGATTCCAGTATCCCGGATAACCGATAATTCGCTCGCTCGTACATATATCACCGTATCTTCGATTTCGCTGGCGGTGCATTACGCTAAATTGCATACATGATGAATACAATTCAGAGTGGCGCATGATCGATGTGCCGCTCCTGCCTTTGTACCCTTGAGACTGTGAAAGACGAGGTCGTTGACGATCGCCTGTTGCTCCCATTCGCGATACGACTTGGTGCAACAGAGTCGGAAGCTGCTCGCAAATCAACCTCCAGTCACGCGATGCTTTGTCTCACATTTGCGTCTCTACAATTACTATAGTGGTAATGTGGAAAGCATAGGGAGTATGTATGCCTGAAGGGGAAAAGAAAATAAGTACATTTGCGAGTCCCTCGGGAGTCAGAAACTGTAAACAGTATAGTCGAGATGCATAAATAAGATATAAAACAAATGTTACATTCCTTTCACAGACATAATATGATGTTTACTACATAATATGATGTTTACTAAAAAATTATATTTATCAAAAAAATAATTTAATCTTTACGCAACAGCAAAATTATTTTACGTAAATTTGAAGTTCTTACAAAATTCCATAAGTTTTGTATAACCGTAATAAAATTAGCTTCAAGCATTATCCCAGAGAAATAAGAAGTTCGACAATTTCTTGTCTTTAACGTGACATTGAATTATATTCGTTGAAGAATTTGTAATTAAAAGTATCTATAGGAAAGAAAGCTAATTGTTAAGAGGTTAGCTTTAATAGAAAGCTACTACGTTAATGCTATGGAAGGATAAAACCTGCCGCAACTTATCGAAGACGAAGTCAAATAATGAATGGTGCCGAGGCCAAAATGGGGTATAGAGTGATGAAGAAACGATCGTGGAAAAAGAAGAGCGAAAAGTCGGTCAAAGGGTGTCGCTCCAGGAATTGCATTTTTCTTTTGTAAGCGCAGAAGTAACGGGTCAGCGGGTTCAATCGAAAAGAAAATTAATTTGCTTGTTTATTCGCGATAGTCAATTCGAACTTTTCATTTTGTATTTTATTATATTTGAATAATATCTTTAAAATTATTATCGATTAAAATTAAAAGCTCGCGAAATAAGATAAGACAAATTATATATATGTTATATATATATATCTAACCTAACCTAATTCGAAAAATATTTAATAAAATAATACTTTATTATAGTATTTTGAAAAGCTCTTCAGGTAAGCTACAAGCATTGAAAAATAGAGATTTCCATTAAAGAAATTAAAGATGACCTTCAAACGACCATCCAAAGTCAAACTAGCATCATCTTATGATTCCCTTAAATACAACTTTTTGAACAAAACATTTTTTTCTAAAATCTCATGATCTCCAGATATTTGACTATTCAAAATAAAATAGGATATGGTATAAGTATATATATATACTTTTATTATCTCTTTGTGTTCTAAAATATATAGGTAAGAAATATACACGATGTTCCATTTAAAAAGTTCTATCCTCATAACTTTTCAGGATCAACATTTGAAGGAAAACGACTCGGATAAAAGTTGTAGGGAACAAAGGGGACTATCTAATAATGACCTTGGATTTGATATTAAAGATCATTTTCAAGATCATTTGAAGGTCAACTTCCGTTTTATAAATGGAAACCCCCATTTTTATTGCATATTCTTGTAGCTTACCTCGAAATCTTTTCAAAACACTATAATAAAATATTTTTTCATTAAGAATTTTTTGAGTTATTTTGTATTTTATTTTGGCATATTTTAGTATAAAATATAAAATGTCTCAAAAATTATTTAGTCTTCAATAATTATATTATATAATACTTTTATGTACAGAATAATAAGATGAATCAAATGGTGTAAAGAAAAATTAAATAATTGTTGTAAAAATATATTGCAAATAATTGTATACTTTTTTTTTAAAACAATTATTTTCTATACAAGAATATGCAATAAAAAATGAAGGTTTCCATTTAAAAAACGGAAATTGACCTTCAAATGACCTTGAAAATAATTTTTAATGTCAAATCCAAGGTCACTATTTAGCCCCCTTTGTTTCCTATAACTTTTATTCGAGTCGTTTTCCTTCAAACGTTGATCCTAAAAAGATATGAGGCTGGAACTTTTAAAATGGGACACCCTGTATAGATATAAAGCTATATATGTATATATATCTACAGCTTAAAATTAAATATATATATTTTAAGACATAAAGAGATAATAATAGATTATATATTGTATAGATATACAATAATGTGTTTATACACTAAGATGCGTCTCTCTCTCTCTCTCTCTCTCTCTTTCTCTCTCTCTCTCTCTCTTTCTCTTCGCAAATTAATTCGAAAAAATTTTAGCCGATAAAAAAGTTTTCTCTTTCCCATATTAAATTTCATATTTTCATATTTTAATAAACTATATTCGTGAAATTTCGTGAATAGAATTGTGCGAAATGAAAGTGGAATTATTTAAGCGGTAATAATGTTGAGGCTACTACGCAGACTTATATTGCCGTGATTAATTTCTGACGACAAAACTAATTTAACTTGGGTCTTATAGTCTGCGAATAAACGATACGCAATGCCTCCCGTTACGAGCCGCGTTGTATTGTAGCCGGAGTAAGTTACAACTGCGACACGCTGTAACTGCCAACGGTGTCTCTAACTGTAATGTGTCAAGGTCGCGGATATGCTGTTCCGTGACCTCGGGGAACTGGTGTTGCTTAAAGTTGAAGCTTTAACGGCCGTAAAGTCGTACGCGTAAACGTTTACCTGTGACTATGTATAGTCAGGCTACACGTGTCAAAGTGGCGCGAATCCGATTAATATTTGATGGATTAATAACGGACTGTTTATGTTCAAATGCGATGATATGTCAACGAAATAACGCTGGAAAAAAAAATTACGACACAATAAAAAATATGATAGCGAATTATGAATTATATCATGCACATGGTTATCTTTTGCGATTTATTTTATGCAGCAGTTATATACAGGGTGTCCCATAATTCGCTGATCACATGGTGGGCATATAAAGGATGTCAAAGTGAGTAAGAAAGTCCTTTACCATTTTATGATTTTCCTAATAATTATTGAGATATTCATTAGAAAAGATCGGCCAATCCGCACCTTATACAAGCGCGCGTCGAGAAGAGACGTCCTATTATAATGTGATACTAGGCGCGCGGCAAAACGGTGGGAGGGACGCTCTATGAAGGCTACGTACAAGCGTGTAGAACACTCTTCTCACCGCTTCACCGCACGCCTAATATTGCATTACAGTAGGACGTCTCTTCTCGTCGCGCGCTTGTATAAGGCGCGGATTGGCCGATCTTTTTTAATGAATATCTCAATAATTATTAGGAAAATCGTAAAATGGTAAAGGAACTTTCTACTCACTTTGACATTCTTTATATGTACATCACAGGTGAGCCGTGAATTATGGGACACTCTGTATATAAAAAGCGACTTTATTCCATTCAGTTCTTCTTTAACCGCGCGAGGCTTGACAGGACAATTTTTCATTAAATAAGAGATAGCGCGCAGGCCGCTCCGCGCATGCAATTTCCATTTAAATTCGACCTGTTTCCTGTTAAGAAAATAAGGATTGTAGCTTTTCCGCTTTAGTATTTCGGTATATAAGCAGATTTACATAATAAAACTTGAATAACGTTTAAAGTTACTTGTTTTGATAAAGAATTTAGAGACAATCCTGCATTAATCTAAAAATTTAATATCATAATATGATAATATAACACACGCGTGGAGATTTTATATAAATACATATTTTAATATTATAGAATAATATTATAGAAGCTGTTATAATACTTAGAAAAAATATACGTGCTCAATTCTTTTATTTATAAAGCGCACATATAGTCTTTCTATCCCTTTACATGCTTATAATAGCGGAACTCCTAACATCTACTCTCAATCTTTCTCTTAAGAGAAACTCGACTCTATTTGGCTAAAGGAATTCAGCGACTGAAACCTAATTTGCAACATCGTATAAAGTTACGCGTGTTGTCGTGAGTAATTACACGATATGTAATAAAGCGTCACCATACACTTGGAACGAACATAATTGATTTCGCTTTCTCTCTTTCTCTCTCTCTCTCTCTCTCTCTCTCTCTCTCTCTCTCTCTCTCTCTCTCTCTCTCTCTCTCTCCAACTGCACTATAAGTTGTGAATTATCTAGCTCTATAATTCGTAAATTATCTAGCCGAACAAGTGTTCCCTGGCGTGTTACATTCGCGAATCATGAAAATTCATTTCACATATTTATAACGAATTACGTTAAAGTCGCTTGTGGTTTAAACTAGAGTAGGTTTAAACTAGTATACCAGGTATGTCAAAAGTGGTGGAACTTCAATAATTCGAGAAATGATTAAAGATTTAGAAAAAAAAAAAAAATGTTGGTATAAACCGAAAATGCATTATTTTCGAGTTATTCATTTTTATGTTGAAATTTCAAATTGCTTTGCTTTCGAATTTTTTTGTCAAAATTGAAAAAAGAGATAATTTTGTATTTATTTATTTATTGCTTCCATAAACAAATATTTTGTTTTTGTGTCAGTTTTTTTTTTTCTATACGTTTTTTTAATACATTTTCTAATGTTTAGGATGTTTTAAAACGTCAAAAAATTATATTTTTAAAAAATATCCGTATTTATGTATGTATTTATGTATGTATGTATGAAATATATATTAACTTTCGCGATTTTTGAGATATTGAGTTAAATTTTTTTTAAAAGATAGAATATCAATAAAAGAGGGTTAGTATTGAAGCTGATGAAGATTGTTAAAAGAGATGATTTTTTATAAAATTTTGAATTTTTTTTTAAATGTCTGCTCTAACTTTCACAAATTTTTAAATATGAAATTAAATTTTTTTTTAAATGAATAAAATATTATTAAGGAATGATTGAATTTGGTGAGCATGAGTGAAAGAATTCATTTTTTATAAAATTTTGAATTTTTTGAAAAATGTCTGAACACTCTGTAGCCTTTGCAAATTTGGAGATATCCTTCTCTATAAAGAAGTCGAATTGAAAAACCCGCTTGCTTTAAGAAGCTTAAGCTTTGTGAGCAAAATAAAATGATGAGAAAGCAATATGCAAGTTTTTAATTTGCACCTAATTGCAATTTTCATCTTGTTTTATTTTATTTGTATTCTTTTTATTATGGGTTTTTTTTTTTTTTTTTTTTTATGGGTAATACTGAAACAGCCCGTCATTTTTATTTGATTTTAATTACGTTAAACTCATAAAAACTATTCTTTTTTCCAATTTTGACAAAAAAATTTGAACGCAAAGCAATTTGAAATTTCAATATAAAAATGGCGATAACTGAAAAATAACGCATTTCCAGATTTATATTTATACCAACTATTTTTCATGTTTTAATCATCTCCAGAGCGATTGAACTCTACTTTTAAAACATTCTGTATATCTATACGAATGCCTCATTCGCGATCAGCTCGGACATAATTGTCGGCTCGCAATAATCAGTCGAATCAGATACGGGCTCGTTTCTCGTTGCTACCGCATCGCCGCTCACCTCATATCGCATTTCCGAGTTCAATCGACCTGAATCGATCTTTATCGCGTTTGTTCGACGCAGCCTGTTTCTATTCGTAATTTTAACCGGGCAATTGCGGTCTTTCTCTCTCTCTCTCTCTCTTTCTTCCGCGTTAAAAGGATTACCTGCGCTCAATTTCGCATTCATGTGAGTATTCACATTATTGTGAGTATCACATTATTCGATATAACACTTGTTAAAAGAAATCTCAATAACAATTTTTTTTTTAGCGATAATACCATCGTGCAAGATCATTATTATGGCAATTTTCTGATTTTTCATAATCAAGTCTTAGATATATTTTCTAAAATATTATTAATTTCCAAGTTATATCTAATACAATCATTACTCTAATTTTAGTGCAGCAAATATAATTGCGAGAAATTATTTATGTAACTTTTAATTGTGTTTACTAATTGTATGAGTTGTATGCTGTAAAGAAATAATTGTTACAAAAAAAATTGCAAATAATTGCATACTTTTTTTTAAAAACAATTATTTTCTGTATGCCATTTGATTCATCTTATTATTCCGTATAAAAGTATTACGATACAATTATCGAACACTAAATAATTTTCGGGATATTTTATACTAAAATATGTCATGTTAAGATACAAAATGACTAAAAAAATTCTGAATGAAAAAATACTTTATTATAGTGTTTTATAAAGCTCTCGACATTAGCAATAAAAATATGCAATAAAAAATGGGTTTCCATTTAAGAAATTAAAGGTGTCCTTGACTTGACCTTAACGATGCCATCCAAGGTCAAACCAATGACACCATCTTATGTTCCCCTCAGAACCATACAATTTTTGTTCAAAACATTTTTCTCTAAAAATGCTTAGTTTTTGAAAGAAAAGGGGTGATCTAGGACACCCTGTGTATGTAATACGAAACTCTAATTTTCTCATTTTTGAGATTTTTCTTGAATTTATCTTTCTTTCTTTTAATGATTAATCTTTTTCTCGATTCAGCCAATGATTATGTAAAAACTTAGACCTTGCGGGAAGTTTTTGTTAGATATTTCGAACTGATCTTCATTCGATTGGAATCATAGAATCCGCAAAGATAATAATCGTGTCGAGGATCCGAGTATTAAGCCTCCAGTGAACAGTAACTCCAATTATGTATGTGCGTATGAACATGTTCCATACCGGCGCATTCGCATTAGATGGTCCTGAAATTCATTGAACGGCATATGTAATCCTGCGGGCAAACTGTATCGCGCAAGGGAAATATCGTTCCCTCGAATATTTTGCGAAGAAGAGTACCGCATATCCGCTCCGTTGTAATCCGGATATGCACTTCAGATGCGGATGTCCTATTTATTCTCGTTTTCAGCATGTTAGAAGTTATTCGAAAATCCATTTTCCGCGCAGGAACGCAAGAATGCGATAAACGGATTGCCCTTTGTGGTCCGAAATACTCTCCTCGCTTCGTTTCAGCCAGTTTCCGCCGCCAAGTTCGCCGTGCATTCCGCATATAGTTTGTAAATTTTCCTCATTTTTCCTCATTTTCATGATTAAATAAAGCTATATTTATAACCGTATATATATGCGTATTTTTCTACTAGCATAAAAAATCCAAATAATTTAAATATCGTTAATGACTTAATTTATAGATATTATTATTAAAATTGCGAGAAAGAAAATAGAATAATATTTCGAAAAGTATTTTGCTTTTGATAAATTACTTTTTAATTATCCCTAAAGCATATCTTCGAAAATTTCTTAGCAGCCACGTACGCTCGGCCGGCGTTGGCGCAAAATATGAAATTTTTTTTTGGAACGATCAATACTCCGATATTGTCTCGTTAATTTCGAAACGCTGTTCGTTATCCGACCCTCGCGAGGATGCACGCGAAGTTTATTATCGGTCGTGATATGTCCGCAGATAAAGTGGCACGCTGGCAGAACGTCATGCGTAGGTCGTATTAACAAAGTTTGCAAATTACTGATTACGATTCGCTCGTTGAATCTGCGCTGCGGATAATATGCACTCGGCCGGCTAAACGCGAACCAGATGAGCAACCTCGACTTTTAATGGCCACCATCGCTATACCAATGCGCGGATTCGAGGATAACCATAGCCCGTTGGGTAAAACCGATGTCTCTCAGTTTGTCGCGTGTAAACAAACTACGAATGTACAGTCAGAGATTGCAGTTTACGCGAAATGTGGAGCATTACTTTAATGAGTTTAATGGTTGCGATGTTTAAACACACACACACACATACACACACATATATATAGTTATATAGTATAATGTCTGGAGATAAGAGAGAAATATATTTTCAGCGCAATTTACACAATAAAATCTCGAGATATGCGGTTTTAATCTATGCAATAATTTCTCACAATAGTTGCGGGGAAATGCAACATGTTATCGCATACAAGATAAGTATTTTATTCGACAGAATTTTAAATTATTTTAAATAAATAAGCTCGGAATATGTACATACATAATTTAAGGATGCATACCCAAAGCTGGAAAAATGAGTACATGTTTTACATTTTTTTGCAGCGCAACAATAAAGATTTGATAAAATTTTTAATTTTTTTGCAATAATAATACAATATTATTAAATTACAACAATATTAACCACATAAATAAAAATTTTTCAGCTGAAAAAAATTTTTTTTAGAGTTATGGGAATATTTGCAAGCGATGTGTTACCACCTAAATTCATTCGTAGATTATATTCGAAATTTAAAATATAAGTTTTCTTTTAATCTTTTATAAATTTTATTGAACATTGTAATAGCTATCTACTATTAAAGTGTTTTTTTTTAATTTAAAAAAATAAAAAAGATGGCGACTTTGAAAAAAAGTTTCATTCTTTTTGAAAAAAGTCTATTTCTTTGTTTATAATCAAAAAAAAATAGGGAATTGGATTTAATAAAGGCTTCATTAGTAGATGTGAAATTTTATTTAGCCACTCGCATGTAAAATTTGAAGTCAAACATAGCTCGAGTTTTTATGCATATCATGGCTGAAAATATAAATGTGCAAATATTTGCACAACTTAAAAAAAAAAAAAAAAAAAAAAATTTCTTTTAAGCAGAAAATTTTTATTTAAGTACCTAATAATATTATAAAAAAATAAAAAGTTCTTATCGAGTCGTTGCGCTGCAAAAAAAAAATCTAGAAAATGTACTAATTTTTTGACAGTTAAACGTTATATCTCTTAACATGTATTGTAATATACGTGTGATTTATAAAGCGCAAAATGCAACATATGAAATGGACATTGGGTTTGAAAAATTTTATTTTAATCGAATGAATTCGGGACATCTCGTATAACTATATAATTCACTGTCAATCGATTCTCTCAATGTGTATCGCGATCATGAGCGCAATTATTAATGCTGTTAATGGAAGCGACCCAGTTTTGCCATGATTAATATGAGTTACGTGCGACGCTTCGTTTAGATTAATTGGATTCCTTGAGAAGGATGTGAGACCGTCGTCACATCCAGCCAGATCGTAGTCCGTGAATCCGGCATCTCGATGTATCACACTTATCCAGGAGCTGATAGCCGAGCTCAAGCCCTGCCCATAATCTATCTTCAGTTGCGGTTTACGAATTTCGTGGGTCATGTTGAATACGTGTAGATTAGCGTCGCGTATCATATTTCAGGCGTTGGCCAACTGGTAAAAGACGGGCGAGCGAGTTAAGAAGGATTCTCCTCGAGTTGTACGATCAGTCACTCGGCTGATTGCATGGCAGATTATCCTTATCTAAGTATCCCTTTCCTCGTCCCCTTCCCTTCCTCACGCCACATCAACCAACCGCATTCTCATTAAGCCTTGATGCATTATATAATGAATATAATCAACTCTGTAAGGAAAAAACTCCGATGAAAACGCACGTTTATCAGTGACCTTTATTGGACAAGCTTCGTTACATGACGGCACTTTTATTTATAGCTGATCTATCTTTCCGCGCGTTGCATTGCTCGATGACAATATCGAATAAATGATCTTTTATGATGCGATTAAACGTAAACGATTTATTCTAATCGACGAAAAAAATATAATATTTCACTTGTTCTGTATACATATTGTTTTTAATGGCAATTGCGTCATCAAAAAATAAACTTTAACATGTAACTTAACCTAACCTAACCTAACAAATTTTTAAATTACGCAAAAATATTCAAATTTTATGTCACACGTATGAAATATTATAAAACTGAAAATATTATATAATATATAAAAATCAGTATTTTGTAAATTGTAAACTACATTCTTTTTTAAAAGTATTTGGAACAAATATTTTTATATAATATCTTTATATTTTCATGTTTTCTGTAGTGGAAAGATTTATAGCAACTAGTAAAATAAAATATATGTAATATGTCGTCACTTATATATTTTATCGAAGTAATGTCTGATCGCACATGGGAATGTACTACTTTGACTCAATATTTTACTTTGATATATTATACATTAACTGCTATATTAATCACACACTACTATTTTGATAAAAATAAAATTTATTATATATATTCTTAATAAAAAAAGAATATTCCGCGTAGCTACGTTGATATTCAAGGCATGAATAAAATTGAATTTGTGCAGTATTAAATGATTCGTCTAATTTTAATTAAGGCTGATTTGCTTCGATATTCGAAGTTTCTGTACTAAAATCTTAAAGATCGAAGTTTTGAAGTTTCGAAACTCCGAGGCTTCCAACCTTCGAAATTTCGATACTTCAATCTTCGAATGTTGAAAAATCAAAATTTTACAATTATTAACGAATTTATCGAAAATCTGAAATCTTTTGACGGGTTTTATTTTACATATTTCATCTCATCTAATTAACTTAATTAGTAATTTTATTTTAATAATTTACAACAATTCAATTTAATTACTTTTATTTTATGGCCTAAACTAATTTATTAAAAATTACATCAACTTAATTTAATTTATTTATTTCATTAACTTTTTAATTTTGAATTAATTTAATTTATTTTATTTATATCTATTTATTTTATTTATTTTTAATTCTGACTTAATTTAATTATTTATTTAATTTATTTTTAATTTTGACTTAATTTAAATTATTTAATTAATTAATTAAATTTATTTTACACACATTATATTATCCACCTCTCATCTCTATTTAATTCATTTTAACATTTTAATCATCATTTAATTTATCCATATACATGTTATTTAATTTTAATCCACTCCAACCCATTTATCTTGCTATATTTTTTTGTATGCAGCAATAGTGAAATCTGTCAGAAAAATTTAAATTAATCAAACAGATTTTAATTGTAAACAAACAACACACGATATAAGTTAAAAATAACAACAATTGTATTTGTCTAATGTTTATAATCAATGCCCAACGAATCCTGCGGTCGTACACAATGTCAAACAAGAAAATGTAGCTAACATTTCAAATAATATGACAGTTGCATCTTGAATCTCGTAGTTCGCGATGCCTCGTTCGACCAACTTAACATGATTTTTTAACACTCACTCATACGAACAAGTTATCCACGACTGGAACTAAATTCTACAAAAGAATGTGCACGAGTTACCGCACACTATGTACGTTTTTATTATTTTATATCTTTATACTTTTATATTTAATCCATGTAATAATGAGAACGTTGATAACACATTGTATATTAAAAAATTTTGACAGATGCGGAAGAAGGTCCGAATCTAAGACCGAAACGCATAATAGATAAGTCAAAGGAAATTATATTTGCGCAATAATTTCCGCGCCAAGCTCTCAATTAGCCCGTTATCCTATTGATAATGTATTAATTAATTCCTTTTATTTGCAATATTTTTAACGTTTCTTAAATCAATTTGCCATTCGCACAAATATATTCTTCAAAGCTTCGAAGTTTTGAAGTTAACTGCAAACTTGGAAACTTCAAATCTTCGAACTTGTCAGAAGTAACAGTTCTATTTTTAATAAGCAATAAAACGAGTATACTCGAGCATCAAGCTATGAGTGCTCGATTGAAATTATAAATTTTGCAATACATGGTACTATATAACACATCACTCAATAAGTCCCCGGTCTGACACATATATGACAACATTGTTGACAGACTCACGTGATTTAAAAAAAAAAATTTGTTTTTCTTAGTTAGACCGGAGACTTATTGAGTGATGTGTTAGCTTTGTAGAATCGTGATTAGGAAGCTCATGTCTAAGCTCGTTTACTGACACGAGTACGCGTTTAATAAAAATGAAGAAACGAGAGTCGCGGCGACAATCCGCGTGCTCTTCCCCAACAATTTTCACGTCACATTTTCACTCGAGAGCAAAGAGTTTCGCCAGCACTTGCTTCTCGAAACAGCAAGCTAACCACTTCGTTCCACTCCGATTGCGTTGTGGCGCGATATCTCTCGCGTGTCCTTAAATGTTCAATCTTCCTCGCGCGCTCTCAGACTCTTCCATATTGTCTCCTTACGCCGACGATTTATCGGCTATTCCCTTAACAACGTGCTGGCGCTCTCTATCTCACAAGAATAGTAATTTTCTCTAATCGCCCTCCGTAATTCTACAGCACGTTCGTTAACATTCCTGACATCGTCGCGTCGATTGTCAACAAGAAGCTTGATTTTCGCTGCCATCCTAGCCACCATCTGCATCATCAATTTAATCTCGGAATAGCCAAATTGTTGTTTAATGCTACCGATATAGCAATCATGATTATTTATGCACACAGTGCCGTGGAACCACAGACTTTTGCACAATTCGAAACATCAGTAAGTATAAAGCCGATTTCTCGTTAAAGAGAATCTCATTTATCGTGAAACTTTTAATTACTTGGTATTAAATATTTTAATAGAAATCTTTAAGCTAAGGTCAGAAAAATGGAATCGGATGGATAAGCTGAGGTATATTATAAAGTGTGATTACATATATTTTATTTATTGCTGTGCGAACGCAAATAACTAGATCAAATTTCTCCGATGAGACATAATTTTTAACACCTTTTTTTTTTCACTTAAAATTATTCTAGAGTTTATTGAGAAATATTTGTATTTCTTTCCAAAACATTTTGTTTGCATGCTTACGAAATGTGATGGAAACGATTAAATTTGCAGGAAGAAATAGGTGGAAAATACATAAAAATATAATCTTCTCAGTGTCTAATGAGAATCCTTTAAAACACGTTCTCTTCATGATAATATTACCGAATATTCCCCAACCCCATTACCGAATGTTACCCATTACGGAATGTTGCCCAATTCCCTCACTAATTTGAGTGAGGTGTAAAAAAAAAGGATGTGAAAAAGGCAAGTTTCTTTATGTAAAACAACACGAGAGAGAGAGAGAGAGAGGGGGGGGAAGGTGGAGAGAGGGGGGGGGGGAGAGGAAAAAAGTTTTGCATGAGTCGGGATTAGTAAAGCGGGTTCGCCTGTCGGCGAACTTTTGTCAGAAATTTCTATTAACGGCCGTGCCTACATTGTGTGGAGTTATGACGATGTATTAAACGGGCCGTCGTGTACGTCGGCAAAGTTGCTCGGATAAAACGCGGATTCGTTTCAGCATCCCTTCATGCGCTCTCGCACTCGGTAATATTTAAAGTCGAGTTTACACTTCATCCCGTCATTTCTACCGTCGCTCGACTCGGAGGTAAGGTCCATGCGTTCGAAAATGCAGACATTCGCGCGTGAGCTGTACAGCTCCCGTCGGCGAATCCCTAATTTGGTTCCGCGGGATCGTAATGGAACGAATTATGCCGTGTCGAGATGCAATTGGATTATTTTCTCTCTTACCTTCTTCATAAAAATCTAAAAACGACAATTTTTTAACTTTTCCTTTAATACGGTAATAACCTAACCTAACACTAGACACGCGTCGCGCGAAGAATGATCGCTTCATATCTCAAACTGACAGAACTGACAGTTCCGTTGCTGTCGTCGATAGTAAAAAAAAAAGTTCTCTTTAGTTAGCTTTAAAATATATTACCAATTCTTTATAATTCACGACGAAATTATCCGATAACAACGAAAGTTTTTCAGAAAGACGCGCGATGGTACATGGTTCAGTTTTACCTATAACATTCTTTTGCCATTCCATCGAAGGGTGCAGCAGCTCGCGATATTAATAGAGCTTAATTTACCGGATGGATCAATGCACATACCGTACATTCTTCGCGGCTTGGCAAACTCGTCCGTGTTCTCTCTCTCTCTCTCTCTCTCTCTCTCTCTCTCTCTCTCTCTCTCTCGCAATTGCGCTCTCATGACTATTAGGTACACTATTACGCTGCGTATCGATTCCGCCTGCCCTGCGTTCCGCTACGCTCGTCCAGAATCGCCCTGTGCGTTTTCGCATCCGTAAGGATGAGAGGGCAAACTAATATCATCTGCAGCTCCCTCGCGTCGTAATCGTGTCGGAATCCGAGGACGACGCCGGTCAAGGTCGCGACGCCACGCGCCGCAATTGCGATTATAGAGATGCTTGCGATACTACGAAATTACGTTTCACCTTCGATACCGAGTGTATTTGAGATATGTATTCATATTCAAATCACAGAGAGTTTTTTTGCCCAAAAAATCCCGTGTTTCTCTTATTTCCACATGTTAAATGCATGATAATTATTTATTAATTCGAGCAATAATAATAAAATTGTATAATAGTAAAATGTTAAAAAATTATATATATATATATATATATATATATATATATATAAAATTAATATATGTTAAATTATATATTATATATAATTAATATCACCTTTTTAAAATATTACGCTTAATTATAATATCAATGGAAACAATGAAAAGTATTCTAATGATTACACCAAAAGCTTTTAAATTGGATATAATTAAAGTGCCTGATAATCGCTTTTCAATGCATATTCGATCCCCGTCGCAGAATGTGAATGACATATTGCGTCTCGTAACATATTTATCGCTAAACCATTGAAGCATCAAGGCGAGAGGTAATCAAGGCGAGAGTAAAAGGGGGCTCCAGGTTACTCATGTTCATTCATAAGGCGGAGTCAAGGTCAAGATCCGTCGCATTATCAGCTCTCATGGGAGACAGAGAGAAGCCATCCATGGCGCCGAACAATCTGCAAAGCAGTGCTCTTAAGGAATACGAATTTGACGATGGGTCGCATGATAAGCAAGTAAAGATATGAACTTTAATCCGGGCGTCAAGGTGTGAGCTATTGTATTATAAGGAGAACGGATAAGGTTGCACACGATCACAAAAGTCCTTGAGCCCATTTCTCTTTCTCTTTTTTCTAAAACGTGTCAACGGCGTGAAATATGACAGTCTAAAGCTTTAATAAATGATTGAAATGGAGAATTAAAAAAATAGTAAATGCAAATGTACCTTCACTCTCACACACATTTTTATTTATATATATTCTAAAATAAGAAAAATTAAATTAGAAGTTAATAATCAATAATAATAACTAACAATAAGAATAAAACTGGAAATATAAATAATTTTATTAGTTATAAATTAATATATATATATATATATATAAATAGATTATATTAATATATAAATAGACACAATGTGTAATATCAATTTTCTGTTATTTGTGTTACCATTTTTTTGCTTTTTTTCTGTTTACGTAAAAGAGAAGATTGCGATTCAGATTGCGATTGAATAGTCGATCGATTGATATCAAGAAACCGATTTAAAAAGCTCCAAATAACTCGGGATGGTTATTCGTGTATGCACGATTGATAAAGTCCGGGAAAACAAATTATGTCTCTTGTTATCCGCCAAGAAGATCGGATTAGTTAAAACGTGCATGCATAATACGCGGCTTTGACGTAAACGCACAAGAACAGTTCGACTAGAAGCACGTATGTATTTTAGTTGCTCTCTATGTGTGTTGGAAATGTGTATGTAACTTATAATTCCGTACACGTTATATGATTGTTTCACATAAAAAAAACATACCTCGACAAATACACACACACACACACACATGTATGTATGCATGAGTGTTTCAATTAGCATTTCGTTATATGTACAATCTGCAATAACGTATGCACATATATAAATAGTAATACAATTTTAATATTAATAATCTTACATAATCCGCAAAAAAAGAGTTTTAACTTAATAAAAACTCTCATTTCTACCGAATTTCTACCCGCTTGTTTACCGTCGTCTAGAAAACGACGACGACGAGGTCGAGATTATCGAATTATAGTAAATCGCTTTGATTAAGCAATGCGATAAAAACGTAATATTTTTTACTTAATTTAAAACAATTCCACTTTTCATTTTTAAAACATCCCTGTCATCTGCAATGTGTGCGCGAAATTTTTTTTTTAGATTTAATTATATATTTCAGAGTTAGTACAAAAATTACGGGATATTAAGAAACAGAGAGAAATAGCGTTTACGGTAAACAGCGATGCGAGGTAGAGTTAAAAATAGGATTATCTCAGAATAATTTCCGTCGTGTGTTAACTTCAAGCGCATAATTCCACTGCCATTTCCGGTTTGTAGAGTTACAGTTGCATGAATGATTCCAAGTGTGCCAGCCCGAACGCAAACGATATGCGCTTAACCATCACGCAATTGCAATTAATTTGCCGTTTCTGACGGGAAGTTAGAACTCGTCGAAATGTTTTAACGCGTGTAACACGGAAACGATTAATCTGACGGCTTCTGACGACCTGTAGAGTCAGCGAAATGATCGCGAGACAAACATCTCGATATCGGTAAGCCAATTTTGCGCATTGATGTTGTTGAGCGAAATACCGGAGCAATAATCGACGCGTGTCTATTAGCGGTGCTATTCAGTGCTTTAATGAGTGCGCATAACGCAATAATGCTCGCTATGGCATGACCCCTGTCAGCTCGTTGCTGCTGGCGTGATTTTATTTTTATCGATTTAGTATGACGAATCGCGTATTCAATTCATCCCACGGTTCAATAGTTGAGAAAGACATTCACATGGCTGACAGATAATTTGCGATAATTCGTATAAATGGTATTTTTAAGAGGTCCACTATTTATCATTATTAGCAGCTTTAGTTCTAAATTTGACAAATTGAAAAATCTAATAGATTTAATATTAAATTGGGTAAAACTGTATAAAAAGTAATATCTTTGATTTTATCGCCACTTAAATATGTTGTAGAAGAGGTTCTTCTGAACAATTCCCCGCAAGAAATTTGTGGGGGACGGCATTGGTTTGGAAGATAAAAATTAAAGTTTAATATTTAAGTATGTATATATTGTATATTGTTATTTTTTCATTAAAAAAAACTTTATGATACGCGTGGGCGGAGAAAAGGCAAAATTCCTCCCTCTACACCTCCGCGCCAAAAAGAATCTAACCTAACCTAATCCTAACCTATTTTTAAGATTCAAATCTTCGAATATAGAGACCTCAGGAAATTTTTTAAAACTCACATTTTATGTTTTTTAAGATGTAGAAACATAAATTTTAATTTAAAATTAAAAATATGTTTGGGTTAGGTTGTATTTTCTGGAAGTAGAGCCCTTATAGGGGAAGCGGAACCCATTGTATCCACATATATATTTTACAAGGCGAAACGAGGTCCATTCCACAATTGTTGTATAGATGGGTAAGTGTACTCGCGTGGACATAAGTTTCGCCCCCACCCGTACAGGGGGCTCTATTTCCGGAACATATAACCTAATCTAAACCAAATTTTAGTTTTAAATCATAAATCAAAAGATAAAGTATGCATGAGTATGCATGTGTACCTATTCCGTAAATATAAGCACATACTTTTTTCACGTCTGCTCTGCACAAATACAACGTAAACAAACTTAATTTTTCCTTATTTTATTAACAGAAAAAGCATTAAAACACTGAAATTTTAACTTGTTACATTTCCTAAATCAATGTCCCCCATAAATTTCTTGCAGGGAATTACTCAGGAAAACTTCTCTACAATATATTTAAGTGGCAATAAAATCGGAGGTGTTACTTTTTATACAGTTTTATCTTATATTGCATACATTAAAAATATAGTTTTTGTTAAAAATAATTTTTTAAAACACACATGTAAAAGTTATCATAAAAATAACATAAATAAGAATTATTATAGAAACAAGAGAATAATATTTCGTTTATTTTATTTTATTGAAAGCACTCAAAGCCCCAGTATCGCAAGAAATCCGACTGTGAAGCCGTCTATATGATATAAAAGAAATTAAATTGAGGACATTTCCTATACGCGATTCGATTGGTGAAGCTAATCGTTGGAAAGAAGAACAAAAAGTGCATTCGCGAAAAAAACTCATCGTTTCAGTGAATTCAAGACTTCCTTTATAGGACGCGAATATCGTATTATGATATCCTGCTGAATCGATACTAATCGGTCAAATACTTTCTATACCCGTCAATAGTGTATTATTCTTGCTTGTTATGCAAATAGCAAACGTTCAGGAATAGAAAGGAATGAAAAAGATTATTAAAACTGTTGCAAAAGAAACAGACAAATAATATCACGCGGAAATATCCGAACGCAAAAATATTGCAAAATCAAAAACCTTTAAAAATTTCAAACACAATATGTAAATTGTCATTTCTCATAAATATATAATCCAAGTTATGCACATAAGGGAAATTTCTTAGAAATATACAGTATACACAGTTTCACACAACCTTTTGTTTTCTTGTTTATCTCAACAATAGAACTATAGATGCATTGGTGCATCTCTCCCAACTACATTTATGCTTTTGCATAAATCCCGAACTTGTCTGTTTCGCGAAATTGCGATGACGTTGAAAGGGTCAAACGGCGCGTCTTGTCGAGAGTCGAACAACTTAAGACGAGCTCTGCCCTTAATTGTTTTGATTAAAAGTCGATGTAAAGTGGATTTTCCCGTGTCGAGAACCATTATAAGAACGCTTTGTCACTTTTCGATCTCTTATAATATCGAAAAGAATTTACTCGCAATATTTATACGAGTTCTCGAAGCAATATTTGCGCGACCGGTCCTCTTTCCTTGTCGCAACGTGTACGTATTTCTGTGCGTAAAAGTCATCGAGCACTCGTAAAGACGATAGCTCGATATATGGGTTGATACGATATAATGGTGTCGTATTTTCCAAAACTTTATTTCACGAAAACTTACGCGAAGAAGCATGGAGCAATGCTATCGGATACATGGCGACACCAATAGATACAATATTTTTCATCTAGAATTATATCTCGACAAGATATTTGCATTTCCTTTTTCGCGATGTCTTATGTACAACGCAATGCACTTACAACTTGCATTTATAGCTAACGTTAACACAGTATAATTGTATAGTACGCTGACTACAAAATCAATGAAAATAAATTTAAAGCGTTCGAAACATAAAAGCATCGACTATATTAACTTTTATATTTGTTTTTATGGATAGAAAAAAAAAAATCATTTTTTTTTATTCATATCTGTCTATAAAAGGTCAGGAATTTTTTTTTATAAGCAAGTGCTACTACTTTAAACTTTAATACAAATTTCGCTTTGGCTTTAAATCTTCGTTCTTTCTCCATTATTTCGTTGTAAAATCAGAATCAGCCACATTTTCACGGATTGCTTTTTATTCATAGCTTTTCTTTATTTATTGTGCGTCATTTTTATTTACATTTCATTGTACGCCGGCTATTAAAGATGCCGAAAAGGGTGAAGGTCGCGGAAGGATCTCATGCAAATCTCATGCAAATTGACGTCTCGGCGCGGAAATAGCGACGACTGTGGTCGCTTTGAGAGAGAAGAGCCGAGCTTAGGAAGCGTTACGTTTCGACGAACAACCGTCACCTTTTTCCTCCGACATGCAGAGGACGAGCTGAATGAAAAAGATCGAGTTAATATGCGTCCTGTGGCGATGTGGAATAATTCCGTGACCTTTTTGTCAACCTTTGTCACCCTTTGTCACATCGACAAGCCTAAAAACGTCAACGAGTAAAACGCACCTCATATTCTCTCTCTCTCTCTCTTTCTCTCTCTCTCTCTCTCTCTCTCTCTCTCTCTCTCTCTGTCTCTGCCTTTCTCTCTCTCACTCTTTTTTTTCTAAATTTATATGCATGTTTTTCGGATAAAATATATGAAATACAGTCAGTTATTAATTTACATTTAGTCTTTTTGTATATATAATCAATTACGTATTTTAAAAATTTTGTTTACTATATTAATATTTCTTTTCTTTTATATTTTTACAAAATATCAGGCTTGGGAACGTTACTCTATAAAAGTAATGCGTTACCGTTACCGTTAGTTATAAAAGTAACGATTTGTTATTTTCTATGGTCACAGAACGGAAAAATATATATCTCCCTTTGTCGATTCTCCTTGCGTGCGCCATGACTTCATTAGTATAAGCTTCATGCTTTCAGCGCTTTTATATCGAAATAATTTTATCCAATCAAGAATAATGTGCGTGATCAGCGCGCAATTTATTGAATAAATATAAGATAATAGAAAACCAAAAAGTAACGATAAAAGTAACGACTAACTCGTTACCGTTACTATAAAAAATGAAACGACGTTATCGTTATCGTTACAGACTAAAAAGTAAGGATCGTTACCGAAAAAAGTAACTGTAACGGTAACGACAACACAAGTAACCCAACCCTGCAAAATATATAATTTAAATAAAAAATTAAAAAATTGACATTTGAGAAAAAAGAAAGAGAAAGATAGATAGATAGATAGATAGATAGATAGATAGATAGATAGATAGATAGATAGATAGATAGATAGATAGAGAGAGAGAGAGAGAGAGAGAGAGAGAGAGAGAGAGAGAGAGAGAGAGTTGTTATTTCGTATTATTTTATAAAATAATTATGTATTTGTGCAAAAAATTCATATAAATTTTAAAAGAAATGCGTCATCATAAAATATTAAAGTTTTCAGAGTATGATATTCCTTGGGGACACGTCGCTCTATACGGCAAATGGATAAGAGTTGCTTCCTCAGCATATTATTCGACGCTTGCATCGGCGGAACTTCCGGCTGGGCACAAACTTGACCGCAGGCGGACAAGAAGCAGATATGTTCCTCGAAACTCAATGTGCACGTTTACCTTTCGCTCGAGGGATTTTCATTCTGTCGTTATACAACGTTCGCATAAAGCCTCGGAGCGATACGCCTCGCGTGTATCTCGAGATATCACGGTCAAGTATTATAAATATTTGACGACATTCAAAGTCTCAGTGATAAACCAAAAGCCGTAAAAATCAAGATTTTATATTTTTTAAACTACATTTTGAACCAAAATTTCTTGATTGTTAAGAAGATTTAAATATAAAGACTAATCGAATAATTATATTTAATAATTTAACAATTTAATTATTAACAATTAAACAATTAAATCTTAACAATTTTAATAAAATGTATCAAGAGGCTGTGTCTCTTGCGCCAAGTACAGCGACACACCTTGTGTCTATGTGCGAGTCGATCAGTTGCAGATACGTCATAATTACGGTTCTTAATAACGGCTGAGCCGATCGAGTTTTTAATACTTAATGGATAGCTCGGGTGTTAATTAAATAAGAAAAAATGTCTTTATTTTTGCTCTACATGATTTACCATCAGAGGTATTACGACGCAAAATTCAAAATGTGAAAATTTTATTTAAGAAACTTCGACGTCATCATCAACAATATATATAATATAATATAAAATAAAACTTCAAGTCCTGTTACTGCTTTTAACGAAAGATTGCGCTTTTTTATTTGTGTTGTACAATATCTCATATTATGTGAAAATTAATTGCAATGATATAATAAAAATATTAATATATTAAATATTATATTAAATTTTATTAAGTTTTATACAAGTAGCATATATACAAATCTACTAAAATTTCAATTATATATATCAATTATATTATCTACATACATATATATTATCATTCGCATACAATATTTTAAAATATATATATTGGGTTGTTCGGAAAGTCATTTCGTTTTTTCGAAGCTGACAAAGATGCGATAAAGGCATTAGTTGATGCAAATCGGCGAATAACCACACGAGAGATCGGTGAGAGATTAAATTTGTCGAATTCGATATAATTTAATAAAATATTTATTCATTATACGAAAACTGTCTTTCATGTTCCCCAAAAAAAACGAAATGACTTTCCGAACAACCTAATATTATTTAATACATACATACATATATATATATATATATATATATAACATTATTTTATATTATTTTATATATATATATGTATATACATATATATTTAATATATATACATATATATATAATATATAAATATATATATATATACATATGTATATAAAAAAATATATATATATATATATATATATATATATTATATATAAAATTTCTATCTAATTTATTTACAATATTTACATTATATATAAAATTTTCTTATGTTTTATACAAAGAGCACATATCAAAAAAAAAAAAATATATGATTTACAAGTCTACTAAAATTTTGATTTATAAATACATTTACATTTATATATTATTTACATGTATTATCGTTCACATAGATTACATCAGAACAATCAAAATAATGTATATATTTATAAAATGTACTCGTTTTAATGCGACACGGGCCGCATTAAAACGAGTACATTTTTTCCGGGCCAAGTTTTTATATCTTGCTTTGATGTAAGTTTGGGTTATGCGATATAGAATTTATGAGAAATTTTCCTTCAATAATTATATCTCAAAGCCTTAGATGTGTGTATATTGTGGATTTAGTTATTTACAAAATAACTCTATTTGAATTATACTACTAGATTAATTATAATGCGATTTATTATAAATATAATTTTTCTTAATATTGGAAATAATAAAATGAAAATATTTTACAACATAAATTTTTATTCAATTGGTATAATTTTTCAATATCATTATTTTTGTAGAAAATTTAAATTTAAATAACTATTTTATACAATTTGATTAAATTGTTTTTATTTAAATAATAATAATAAAAAAAAAATTTTATAGCATACATTTTTATTCTTTTGGCTCAATTTTCTGATATTATTATTTTTGTAGGAATATATATAACTTTAGCTTGCGCACAAAAGTGTATATCTTTAATCATTTATTTTCTTCAACAATTATTACTGCTGCCATATTTAGTTGCAGAAAAATATATTCCAGATCAGTTAAAATTGTCATTAAAATTAGAGAATTTCTAAAAGAGTCATGAATAAGAAATTTTTCAAGTCTAAGGCTGCCCGATACAAGTTCGTGAATATGCGTCAATATCAGCGCACGTCGACGATACGTCTCGTTACATGGAAATTCGATTATCGGAAGACACGCGATTCGGGTTCACCGTTCATTTCATGGCAACAAGACACGATAGATAGGATGGGTAGACATAATATAGGCGGTAGAAGCCAAAGGGAGCACGATGGAAGCGAAAGGGATGCGTGGAACCATCAATGTTCTCCTACTACGTCCGATCACCATAGAACCCGCGATCCAAAGTGCGTCTTGATCCTATTTGCATACCCGACATGCCTCCTATGCCGCAATGATACGTCAACTTCGCCAGCTAAGCGATACGAACAACCTCAGACTGCGGCTCTGTTCGAAATCTCAACAGATTCGCTGTAGTTTACACGACGAGCTAGAATTATCTTAAATCTTGTAAAAATTTCACAACAAAATCGATTGCGGTTATTAATTTCGTTATCAAAATAGTTTTCCCCATTACAAAATTGATGAGCGGCGTAATTGCTTGTAAGCGAATTAAATGAAAACTGCCTTTCGACAATATTCGATTTTCCGATAAGTTCAAAAATTGATTTAACTTTATTCGATATTTATTATCATATAATGATTCTTTACTTGGTATATAAACTCCTTACAAAAAATAGAGAAACACTTAATTTTTCTTAAAAAATAAGCAAAATTAAGTTTTGGTCATTTTTAACTTTGTAATTTACAACATATTTCATTAATTTATAATTTTTTTCATTTAATTGCGCTGAGGATGATCAAAAAAAGAACTATAACGCTTTTTATTGTTAAGTCAATCGCTACTTGTTAATATAATTTTATTATTAAGTCTATCGCTACTTATGTTAATATAATAAGATTATAATAAAATTTATGCACAAATTATCACGCTGGCTTTTAATTGTTTTCCTTCACCTTTGTGGAAAACTTTAAGCTTTTATTAGAAAATCAAAAATTTTCGCAGATTTTTTTTAAACATGTCATATGCTCACAAAGTGAGAAGAAAATTTTCCATTTCGTTTCCAGATCGTAGTTTTCTATATGTAAAAATTAGCAAACTCACAAAAATTCAAAAACGTAATGACTTTTCAAAAGTAGAGATTTTAAGCTTAAGAAATCCTTTTTTTGGATTTAAATTTTGTTCATTTTTAATAAAGTTAACAGCTTGATAAAATTAACGGCTTTTGCCCATTCCTGAAGAAAAATTAAATGTTTCTTTAATTTTTATAAAAAATTTATATTTTTTATAATATTGCATATAATAATGTTTTATAATTTTTTAAAGATATTAAATACAAAGATTATATATCTATATCGGGAAAAATATAAACCTACCCTATTCTCGTTTCTTTGTCTCAATATCCTAAAAGTCTCGCATTCATTCTTGCCTTTCTCTTATGTCCCATGAAGAGTAAGGAGAGTTATCTCGATATGTGTAGAGTACAAAAAAGTAATCACAAAAGATGTTTCGTATGTGGCCAGGTTTGCCGAATGGAATAACTTGGACTATTTTGTCGCCATCTTGAATATTCATATATGTATAATGTTATGTTTAGTTGATTAGTAATTAGTAAAAGTGTCTTAGCGACACACTATTTATTAAATTACTACCACAACTAAACGTAACTTTATACATATATGAATATTCAAGATGGCGACGAAATGGTCCAAGTTATTCTATTTAGCAAACTTGGCCACATACGGAACATTTTTCTTGACTATTTCTAATCTAGGTAGATAACTCTTCTTTCTTCATGTTACGTCCTTTCTCTCTCTCTCTCTCTCTCTCTCTCTCTCTCCCCTCTCTTTTTTTTTCTTCCTTTTTTTAGGCAGCTTTAATCCAATTCCAATACCTGCCTTATCAATTTCACTAACCTCGCGCGATTCTATCACCCAATCATAAGTACATTCTCATGATCTTTTCTGTATTTCTATGTCGACCCTTCCTGAGATTCTTGATTATTCCGCAAGTATCGATCTACCGTAATACGTGTCGCCGTTCGCACTGTTAGATAAATCTCGAATTAATTTTTGGCTTTTTTGAATCCAGTCATCAGTTTGGTTTACAACGCAATTAATTATCGCGGAAATCTTTCGTTTAGCCAAAGACTTAACATTTTTCTTTTATTAATTAATTTTTGAAGACAAATAATCGACATTTTGAATACACAACATTTTTTCGTTTTTTTCTTTTTTTACGTCCTTCATTATATATATTTTTACGCTTTTTCATTAATATAAGTGAGTAAGTAGATTGTAAGACTTAAATTTAATGATCAGAATAAACAGAATTTGACATTTCTTTGAATAACAGTGAAGTGCGGTTTATATTTCTTTGCGAGCAAAATCTTTCTGTTCTGCGCCTCCAAAAGCAGAACTTTTTCGATCTTTTATCAAACACATCCGAAAATATCTATCGGATATCTGTGTTATATAGATTTTATACTTGCAATCGTTGATTGGTCGCGTTCCCACGGCTTTAATAACTTTTAATTGCTTCGGTATCACCACAAATGCAATTCTTCACACGGTGAGTAATAATCTAAATCTTCTAGTTCTGAACCAATCTTGCGAGAACGTCGTCTCGAATATTTGAAGCTTTAGATTACGACGTGACCTGCTATTCATGTCGTGTTGTGTTGCGGTGATGTCGCATATACCAACATGCTACATAATGGCAATTAACGTTTAACACGCTAAGTCGAGAACCTCGTTTATATCTCTGTCGGAATGTGTCCTCCACCGAAAACTCGTTGCATTAAATTTGTAACACGTTGTACGTGACATGTGAATATATTGATATAGGATGGTCTAGAAACAGTCTTCATATTCACAATGAATATATTAAAGTCTATTAAAAATATTTTTTTTTATTTTATTCAATAATTAATAATTTAATAAGTTAAATTGAGATGTGCTTTTCCTTAAATACTGAAAGAAAAAGTAATGATCCAGAGAGATAAAATCACAAATTCTATTCACAATTTTGCAATAATTGTTTTTGTACGATTTTTATGTTAATAATAAAAAAATGTATAAATTGCAATATTATATATATTTTGTTTTATAGAAAAAATTAATTGAAAAAGTCATCAGAGAATAAGTATCTCATTTTATTTCATTATAATTCTCTTACATTCGTATTGCACGGTATAAAAATATCTTTAATAAAGTCACAAGACCACAATCTCGCAAGACCAATTTTTCCGTTTTTCATATAGTTTTTACGACAGTTATCGGTTAGTTTATGGCGCACATTGCGGATGTCGTCCGTTATCACGATTCGAGACACAGAAAATATACTCTCGCGCGTATACATATATTGTATATTTAAACACCATGAAAGCGAGATGCGGGAGCGAACCTTGACCCGTCGGTTAGTTGCAGTTTTACTGCACCTTGTCGTGCACTAATAAACTGCACAATATTATACTTTGAACGCTGCGTAAGCGAAACAAACTGACGATGAGATCGGTTTTCTCACCGCGGCCAATCGCATCTCCTGCAAATAAGAGGATAGTTTCGCACAAATTGTTGTCACAGTATTTTTAAATATTATTGCTTTAAACTTCAATTTTGTTGCTGTATTTACATTAAATCTTTAAAATTAGATTAATTTTTTAAATATTTCGTTAATGATTATTAATTATTATTTTTTAATACTCTACGTCTATTAGTTTATTTAAATTTTAAAAACGTGGAATAAAAGAGTGCAAAAATTTATTGTTGTCTTTTATTTAAGAATGTTTTGAATGTATAATAGTAGCAAAAAATTGTCAAAATTAAAAAGAAAACATTTCTTACGTTTATACCGTTTGAAAAATTAAAAAAATAAATTCGGGTTATGAAAAAAATTAAAGTATCACAAAATAATATAGATTTTGACATCTTTGTAAAAAAAAATAGTTGTAATTAATATTTTTCTTAATTTATAGCAAAAACTTTTGATCGTGAATATCCTCTCAAATCAGCTGCAAAAAGCAATGAAAAACGAATAATTTGCAGAAAGAGAAAAAAAGACAGATAATATTTTTCTACAATTTTTAGTAAATAACTTTTAAACGAATTAGTGGATCTAAATCAAGTTTTGCACAAATATTTATTAGAATTTCCTCAATATATGTGAAAATTTTTATTTCATTGGTAATATTTTTTCTTTGTCAAATTTGTCAATAAGTTCTACAATAGGTGATTTTTCATAAGAATCAATAGTAACTTTAAATTTAAATAACTTCCAAACCATTAAGAGAATTGTGCTTAGTTTTTGCAGAAATATTCAGAAGAGATAGTAGAACAATCTATGAAATTTTAATGCTTTTGTTAGTATTTCGATATATATCATATACATCCTTAAAAATAACAGATGACGCGTATTGAAAATTTGTAGCATCGAACGTTCATGATTCGATGCGTCAACATGCGACGGTGCGCGGTTTCTAATTTGAGATTCAGGTTTTATCTCTCTATTCGGCAAATGTAAAAAAAAGTGGGCATCGATTTATCGATCGGATAACCGAGAATAACGTGAAAAGAAGCTATCAATTCTTCATTTTCGACATTGATATTTCCTCACGGCGTATCATCGTTACTTTTATGCGAATGGTTAACGAGCGACTCTCATAAATTGGTTATCGCTAAATCCATAATTTTACCAACTTTCGGAGAAATTTTATCTCACTAATTTTTCGTTTCCCCAGGATCCTAATTAATGTGGCTTTTTGATTAATTTTGTGAATTGTAAAGACTTTAATGCGGATAAATAAAATATCATTTATCATTTGTTACAAGAAGTTTTGTCTTAAAATAACACATTATACAATGTAATTTTAAAATAAAGATTTCTTTGTAATAATATTTGTAAACTTGAATTAAAATTTGCTTTTTATTTATTTTTTAAATTTCAATAATATATAAGAAATATAAAATAATACATAAAATAATACATTATATATAT
>JBCAUJ010000011.1:7810719-7832701 GCA_038406275.1 Cataglyphis albicans
ATATATATATATATATATATATATATATATATATACAGGATGTCCTAGACCACTCGTATACCCCTTTTTGTCAAAAATTAAGCATTTAGAAAAACGTTTTAAACAAAATTGTATGGTTTTGAAGGGAACATAAGGTGTCATTGATTTGACCTTGGATGGCATCGTTAAGGTCAAGTCAAGGACACCTTTAATTTCTTAAATGGAAACTCTCATTTTTTATTGCATATTTTTATTGCTTATGTCGAGAGCTTTACAAAACACTATAATAAAATATTTTTTCATTCAGAATTTTTTGAGTCATTTTGTATCTTATTTTGATATATTTTAGTATAAAATATCTTGAAAGTTATTTAATGTTCAATAATTATATTGAAATGTCTTATGTACAGAATAATAAGATGAATCAAATGGTATACAGAAAATAATTTTGTTTTAAAAAAAAAATATGCAATTATTTGCAATATATATTTTTATAATAATTATTTATTTTTTCTTTACACTATTTGATTCATCTTATTATTTTGTACATAAAAGTATTACGATACAATTATGAAACACTAAAAAATTTTCCAGATATTTTATATTTTATACTAAAATATATCAGATATAAAATAACTCAAACAATTCTTAATGAAAACATACTTTATTATGGTGTTTTGAAAAGCTCTCGACATAAGCTATAAGAATATGCAATAAAAAATAATCCATTTAAGAAAGAAATTAAAGGTGTCCTTGACTTGACCTTAACGATGCCAAGGTCAAACCAATGACACTATCTTATATTCTCCTCAAAACTATACAATTTTTGTTCAAAACGTTTTTTTCTAAAATGCTTAGTTTTTGAAAAGGGATATAGGGTAGTCTAGGACACCCTGTACTTACAAAATAATTTACCTTCTCTTTATTGTTATTTTTACTATTACTTTTATGTTTTAATATTAGAGTATATTATAGCTCAAATAATAAATAAATCAGAATAATATTTAAGGAAATATTTATTATTGTCCTTTTGCTTTACTATGCATGTTATTATACATCTCCTGTTATTTCTTTCTGCAATTTGTAAATTCCTGCAATATCAAATGTGTTTGCTTGCTCGAGAGAACGCGGCGAATTGGTCAATCGATTGTTCTATATGCTCCGCTTTTCCTCTCGCGATCATTTTCATCTAACGTTCGTCAGACCGCGCCTTTATTTCGCTCAGTTGTTAAACTATCTCGCTCACGCATTGCCGGCGCTCGCTTATTACCGGTCTTTCATCGGCCAGTATACATAATAGCGATATGATTGTGTTGTTTAGCATTGTAATGCTATCTTCAGCGTCGTAGATTATTCTCTGTTTCGAATGATTTCGCCCTTTTCAGATGTGTAATGCGATACGCATTTTCACGGTATTCAGAATATTCTGATATACTATCAACAAATGTGTTCGACTAATCATCGAGACATCGTAATCTGCTTCTACATATCTCATTTTCACCCTTTTTGTTTCTTAATAACTAGAAATCACGCAAGAGTGACATGTATTATACTGGCCGATAAAATTAGACTTGCAAAACAAACCATATTTCTCGTAGCTTGGTGACGCGTGTTAAAAAAAAAAAAAAAAAAAAAAAATGCGAATAAACGTTAAAAAGTTTTTAGCAAAAAAATACCTCTTTGATTTTTGAAAATTAAAAATCTATTTTCCGGAACGCGTATCACATAAGCATCGAGAGTTTCGTAACGCTTACTCCATTCGACTCACTCGACGAATTGGTTATCGATCGATTTGATATTTCGCTCGCTATGCAATCAGCACACCAATTTCATCCTATACTCTCGTTACTCTGGATTCTTCCTTTCGTCTCTCGCCCGATCGCTCTCCCCAGAGATATAAACAAGCATACAAACGCAGAGGATATTCGAACGCCGAAACAACAAAATCGAATTTCCGAAAGAAGGCTGTTTGCAAAAATTAAAATCCGCTAACGAAGCGCAGCTACGAAATATATAAGGTCAAAGTGCCAAGTGAATACTGTAAAGGCGATTTTCTTTAAAAATATTATACTTCTTTGATAAAATAATCAATTATTATTATTAATAACCATATTGTTAATAAATACATTATGAACAATATAATGTTAATAATAATAATGTATTAATAATATTTCTCACCTCTCTTGTTACTATTTATATCAATCATAAAATCTCTTCTTCCTTAAAGGATAAAAAAATTTTATAATTGTACGCCCTCACCATGATTATTACAACAATAAGTCAGAGTAACATGAGTTATATGATATTTCGATATTAATTAATGTTTCCATCATTATTTTTTGAACGCAAACAATTCTTTTTAAAGTAAACGCAGTATACGTAAGCCTATCCTAAAATACATACTTTGTCATAATTATATAACAACGATGACCTAAGATAACCCGCAATCTTTAATTACGTGCATTACGGTATAATGTTACGAGGATATAAAAGTTGTGATAAAGGCTAAATCATTATAAACGATTTTTAACATCGTCGATGGTGTCTATATCTTTTTTCAATCTAATTAAATATAATTTTAATATAATTTTATATAAGAGGGGGTCCACAGGATTTTTTTCAGGAAGGGGGAAGGGAGCATGACATAAAATGTCACTCAGATTGATTAAAATATGTGCTAATATTTTTACGTTTTTTAATATTTATATATAATAGAATTATAATTACAAATTTTTTTTTATCTTTCAGAGGGGAGGCATGCGCCCTTTCTTGTCCCCCCCTCCCCCCCTCCCCTCCTTGCGAACGCCCGCAAAATGCAATAATAGCTTAATTTTATAAAAATTAGCTTAGCAGAAAGTATAATTGAAGTTTTCTGTGACTTTCGGTTTTTATAAAGCTCTTACATTTTGATGAAATAATAAAATTTGTGGCGTTTCGAAATTTTTATTCTTAACAGATGAAAAATATTTGATTATTATTATTGCAAATATTTATATGGGAAATTATATTATAGCCTCAGTTGAAATCTTTTATTTTTTATCGATCAAACACATTATTTGGGCGTCTTAAACAATTCTCACATCGTTAAAAGAAAAAAAAAATTAAAATTTTTTAGAATTAAATATTACTTCCTCTGAGAATTGTGTGTGTGTGTGTGTGTGTGTGTGTGTGTGTGTGTGAAGAGAATTTACCAGTGACAAATATCTCTCACACTTCGATCTGAGAATCCAAACAATACGGATAGTGCATCCCACTTCTTGAAATACATTCAGTAGCTTCGATTGCGCGTGTATAAACACTTCGCACACGCGCATATATACAGAAACTTGCGAAAGTAATCCTCGAGAGCTATTTCTATCGTTTGCCTCTTCGTACGACGATGCAAGTTTGTCTTTCCAATGGCGCATGAGTCACCCTGGAAAATCCAGGCTTTGCAATAGATATCTGATCTAGGGATACTTGAGAGCCGTAACGAAACGTCTGAGGTATGCTCGCAAATCCAGACAATTTCCATAGAACTGCATGCGAATGGTATAAATTAGCAATTTCATATAAAATATGTCGTATCTGAAAAGAATTTAAGCACATGCATTTTAGCATAAAAGCTACATTAATGCTGTGTAACACTGAGACAAAAATAAATATATCTCAAATAAAAATTAATTTTAATTTTTTTTTTAAATAATTATAAATTTTTTGTTCAACAAATTAGTACTTTAGTTACAAATGTAATTTTAATCACGACATTTATCCGATATTCTCACCGCACACATTTTATGAACTGATTTAAGACACGAAGAAGAATTGACGGGGAAGGAATTCTTTTCATTTTCTCTTGAATTAAGAGTAATCTCTGTCGCACGATCTATCTGGAATTTGACAGTCAGTATGCTTCATATAATATTTCGTTGTTCGCGGTGTGCGCGTGACGTTGTATCGATTGTTTCTGAAAAAGTACGCCCACGTTTCTCTCTTACGGCGGGATGATTTATGAGGTAACGCAGATTAAATCTTTAATCAAATCAGCATAACGCGTTTACGCACATTCTGCTTGTTATTCCATCAGATATATTGCGATCTGTTTGGGCATTATGATATGCAGGCAATTCACGAATATCGATGACACATCAGTTTTCCCCCTCCCCCTTCCTTTCATGCCAAACCTTCCATATCACGCAAATTTACATCCTGTAATATGTTCAAATAATAACGTTGTCCTCCATCCATATCATTAGAGACAAGTCTCATCTGCATTAGTAATCTGTTATAACGTTTGCTAATTAGATTACATGGCCCGGATTACTCGTGAAATATGTGTAAAAATAATTAACACGGATCGAGGCAAAATTAGCTAATTAAATATTAATTAACTGTAATATTAGTAACTGTAATCTGAGCTAATATTCGAAAAGAGAGATGAATAAATAATGTAATTCTTTGGTCTGATCTGACATAAATCATACGCTTGACTAAATTTGACGTTAATAAAAAAGTAAAGCGAAAATTATTTTAAATTAGAAAAGATATGTATGCATAATTTAAATAAATCTTTAAAAAATGCACAGTAATATAATATACATTGTAGAAAATATAATTTTTTGTATAGTATAATATAATAATTAATAATATAATAGTATAGTATAATTAATATACATTATTAATAATATAAGATATAATAATATACAGAGTGTCCGGCATCAATCGCATCACCTGTCGTGTGCAGATAGAGCAGGCAAAACTGAGAAGAAAAGTCCTGTACCATTTTTTTCGATAACGCTTAATAAAAGAGTTATTATCGAGTGAAGTCTGACAATTCAGCGCCGACCTTTAGCTGGACGCGCGTCAATGTGCCGCGCGCTTAGCATGTGTGCGTGAGCGCTCAGCTGTTTACAGCGTCTCACTGACGTGCGTCTGAAGATTGGCGATGATTGGCCCGACTTTCCTCAATAATAACTCTCTTATTAAGTGTTATAAAAAAAAATGGTACAGGACTTTTCTCTTCAGTTTTATCCGCTTTATCTGCATCTTATATGGAAGAGATCAACTGCATTATCAACGGCTGCTCGCCCCGCCGCGATCTAATTTTGTTAACCAAATGCATGGAAATTCATTCTGACTGCAGCAGCCGACGAAACAGTTAAATAAGATGTTATCCATGTACGGCCGGCGAATTGGGAACGTAGATTCAACTTCGATATCGAGTAGAATTTAATCTCGGATTTCGGAAGCGATGAGGTTGCCAGTTGCGGCAAAAAAATTCGCTGATTAATAACCGATTGAGCCGCAATCGAATAATTCAAATACCGCTGCAGTGTAAAAAAGAGTCATGAATTGTTGAGGAAAATATTAATAGGCAATCCGAGTAAAAAAATTTCAATATAAAGTACATACGTATTTATTTTTACATGTAATCACATTTTTATTGTAGAGAATTAAAAAAATTTTCCCTTTCGTAAAATAATTGAAAAATAGGTGAATGTGCAACAGCAACTGCGTTTAATTTTATGAGAACTGCTCTTACGTATCTTTTTATTAAAAAAAAAAAAACTTTTCTATTCGGGAAGTGTAATTTAATCCGATTAAAAGCGTTTTCCCGTGTTTTACGATTATTGCTCATTAATTTAATTTAATTTATATCAGTTATCTCTTTGCTCTTGTGCGCGTCAGTACACATCGCAAATAAGAGTTGGCGATATTGTGCCTTATCACTGCCTGCGTCTCCTCAGGATCCATTCTCATGAAACTTCGTAACCCGTTACTTTTCCCAAATTAATCGGACATCTTTGACATCGTTTATGAAATCAGACGCTTGTTTATTGATCGTTGTGAACATTTTCGCCGTAATACAATTTCGTAAAGTAGAAACGCAAGGTCATTCTTTCTTTTATTTACTTTTTATCTCATTTGTTGAAATAAGAATTTCAAATGAAAATACAACCAACAATTTTGAAGGAATTAATAAATAAAAACAATGGCCTTGTCACAAGCTAAACTCTTGAACCGTATGAATTTATAATAAATTACACACACATTAGTTTTCTCGTTTAACATATTAAGTAAACTTCATTATAATAAAATCTTAAATTGAAGCTAAGTTTGACTAACCGACATATTTAATGTCGAAACTTCAATTCCAAATTTAATTATAAAAACAATGGCTTTGTCGCAAGCTAAACTCTTGAGTTCACGTGAATTTATGACAAAAGATTATTTTCTTTGTTCAAAATTAAACAAATTTTGCTTTAATAAAATCTTAATCTTTGAAGCTAAATTACCAAGAAATGAATGTCAAATTTAATGTCAAAAATTAAACTTAAAAAAAAAATATGCGGAATAGGTTTCGGACACCCTATATCTCACGATTTCGCTTAGAGGAAAATGCGCGGCGAAGCTTTCGAAGAGCTTACGCTTTCCCCGATGCCGCGTCGCAATAGCTTATATCTTATAATACAACATCTCCGGGTGCAACCGCCGAGCGTGTAATTGCGGCCGTCGTGTTAGAGCAAATGCGACGAGAGAAGCTTCTCGCGCGCGAAATTTTCTCGTTGTTCTCGAAAGGAGATTGCACGTCGCAGTGAGGCGGCGAAAAAAAGTTTCTCTTTCCTGAGAAACAAATGTCACGATAGGTCGGGAAAAAAATTTATGATCTTTTTCTTTCATTAAATTCAACAGTGCATTGAAATCATTTCCAGCGGCAATATCGAATAATTTATCGTTTTGATATTCGAGATTCCAAAGTTAAAAAGGAAAAAAAATGATATACTGTGTATTCTGAAAGCTAAAGAAATTTTTCAGAGCATCAAATATAATTAAGATATAAAATTATTTCTAATAATTATATATATAGAAGAAAATGTTTAGTAATTATTTGATAATAATTAATATTTTGGAATTCGAAAGACTTTAGAATTAAAAATTATATGTTCTAGAAACTAAAGAAATTTTTAAAAGCATCAAATATGATTGTTCTTAATAACTAATAAATAAAATAAAAAAACGTATAAAAAAAAATTTTAGTAATTATTTGATAATAATTAACAGTTTGGAAAGATCGCCATTACAAATATCCTTAAATATGAGTATTCAAGTATTACTTCAAAATGATGCTTGAGAGGTCAAAAATGACTTGGAATAAATAAATTTTTCGGTTTTTAAAAATATAAAAATAATATTGCATTTTTATGATATTAAATTTAAATTAGTGTGATATTAACTGACATTAATATAACTGTCATTCGATGATTGCGCGCGATTGCAAATCATGATATCAGTTTTAAACGACATTAATATATAATAATTCTAAATGATCATCTATGCGGGAAAATAGGCAACTCATAATTTATCTTCACATTATATTTAATGTTGTAAATTTATTTTAGCTTTCAGCTAAGTAATTATCATGATATGAATGAAGAAAATAAATGAAATTAGGAACATGAAGGAAACAACGTAAGCGATTATCGCGTGCGACGATAAGAGAAGTGAGTGGTTTTAGGATGCGCATACGCCACGGTTATCGAGGCTACCTATTTGTCAAAATCGATCACGTGCATATCGATCACGGGCATATTGGAGCCGGACATATCGGGCGTCTCCCTTATGCGATTCCTAAAGGGATCGTGCCTCGCAGCCAAAGTGGACCGATGTGAGAGAGACAGAATGCCTAAAACATCTGTCGCAACTTTCCTTTACAAAATGAAGTCCCTCGATTCCCTTCATCCGAAAGAATCCATTTCTTTCCGTCTCTCGGCTTGCGCCCAAGTCGAGAGATCGGTTTGCCTGCTAAAAATAGGTCTTTTGTGCGTGCCGAGTGAACCGCGTCCGTTCACAAACACACGAGAGACGGCATATGAATCGTAAAAGTAAGGAACCCCCAGGAACCCCCAGGAACCCCCAGGAACCCCCAGGAACAGACAGAAGAGTAATGACAGTAGGGGAGATCGAAATGAGACAGTTAAGTGACGCAGAGCGGTAGGCAAAAAGCTTTCATTCGAGAACAGAAGCAGCTATAATCTGCGATTAACGTGTCAAGTTGAAGTAATTGCGTATATTGTTGAAATGTAATTTGTAATTATAGCTGACGGCGTGTATATGTGTGTATTACAGAGCATCTCAAAACCGCGGGAAGTTCTTTCATTAATGGCAGATTCTCTGACCAATTTAAAAACAATTTTTCTCCAACGAAAATGTCAAAGGCATTAATAATTTTCGAGTTGTAAGCAATTTATAAAGATTTCTTTGCAAACTAAACTTTGTGAAGTTGAAAGGTTAACAAATCTATGTTCTTTAGTTAATTTTAAATGGAGTTTACTTTAATTTAGACTTAATTTAAGATTTAGCCATAAAGATGGATGATGGAAAAAAGTAAAAACTTGCAAAAAATAATCTCTCTTGATTTTCATGTCAAGGAAAAAATCATCTTCAAAATAGCTAGAAAAGATATTTATTTCCTTAAATTTGCAGCAAAATCGTTTTTTTTTTGTTTCGTTTAACTTTTAGCTTATAATTTTTATAATTTTCAAATTATGTGCTGAATAAAATTTTATTCAGTATATTTATTGTATATAAAAAATCTATATATATATATATATATATATATATATATATATATAATAATACTATTATTAAAAATAATTCATTAAATAATTTGTAAAATGATTTCGATTTGAGAATAGATTAAAGCACCTTTAGTATCTGAGTCGGAAAGAAAGATATGAAAAATAAAGATATAAAAAAAGAATCAATCAGTATCGTGCGAATAAAATCCAACTCACCTAATATATTCGGACTAGTTTGACATTATTGAGAATTCGTCCTTTATTGAGCCGTATATACTTACAGGCGAGTAGTGCCGATTCATTAGTAGAGTCACGGTTTCTCTCAAGACAAGGCGAACAACGCGTTACATTCGCGTATGCCAATGAAACACAAAGATGATAGGTGGCGATATAGATAACGACACGAAGACTCGGTATCCATTCTAACATTCCTTTACACATCAGGACGAACGTTAAACACAAACGTTGCATCTCTCTCTCTCTCTCTCTCTCTCTCTCTCTCTCTCTCTCTCTCTCTCTCTCTTCGTTGTCCGCATATTTCTCAGTCTAACTCGCGCGGCAACTTCGTTACGAATTCGCACTTCAAGTTCCGACCTTCGAATGTGCTTCGAATACTGCACGGTGCAAAGACAAATAAAATGCAATGTGTTCGTTGTCAGACGTACGAGGTTCAGCATTTTAGGTCCTCTTCGCTCAAGAGACTTCGATTTGTATTTATTCGAACAAAAGTCTGATCTTTTCTTGCAATCTTTTTTCCTTTTCGCATATGTTTGTCTTTTCTTTCCGCGTGACTATAATAATTTTTAGATTTAACTCTTATATATTGGATGAATTTTTTTAATCTTAACAGGCAAATATTTGACATAGACAAAAAGCTAAAAAAGCATTTTGTAGCTTGAAGTTTCACCTTTAACAAGCTATGGGTAATTTTTTAATTTTTTATCTTTCTTGTCATGTGTTTTAAAAAAGAATGTTTTGTTTTTTAAAATTATGTATTTTTGACACTCTATATAAAAATTATTGAGATACCAAAGATGTTTATTTGAATTTGCTTCAGTCTGAAAATGTAATAAAAAATATGTATAAAAATATTTGCATTTAAAAAATTTAAATTGATCTTCATCTAACCTTAAATAGACGTCAAGGTCAAACCAAGGTCACCGTTATACATCTTTCTCTAAACCATATTTTTATTTAATTATTATTATTATATATTATTATTTAAAAAGTTTTTTTTGTAAAATTGTATATTTTTTAAATATTTGCCTGTTAAGATTAAAAAGATTCACTTTTCATTTTTTTTAAATATTAATTCTTTGTTAATTAAAAGTTTTTACTCCGTTACAAAAATTCAAATGTTGTACGAGATATGTTCGAATTTACGAATAATAAAAATATTTCTTATACGAAAGAATTGTTATATATAAATTTTATTTTGGAAAATCTACATGTAGGCTTATGCCAGATAAAAATATCTCGATAAAATCTGCTGAGAATGCAAGAATGCTAATGCAACACTTCCGAAGGCTATAAAGGAACCTGTTGCTGCTTTTATACGTATATATTAAACGACAAAAGTCATCGAGGCTTTGTTTTATTTTTGTTTTGTTTCCGTAGATCTTTAAATTTGTACAATCTAGGAGTTTGTGAACGTTTGCAATATTATATATTCATGTTTGGCATACACACATACGCAGCATATACGGTACGTAATATTGGTGATGGAAACAATAGTGCCCTGAACAGAACGTCTTAAAAATGTCTTTTCACGCTGACGTTCGATTCTCATTTTTATCGTCAAAAAACATCACTTGACTAAAAATAAAGATTTGTCATTTTCAATCACGTGATATTTTTTGATGAAAATGAGCATCAAACATTAAGAGGCATCTTAACTCTGCGATAGCTAGAGGCAATTTAACGCGCTTGCGGTGATGTTTTTACTTATTTATCAAATCAATGTAGATAAAAGCGCTTGAACAAAACTAAAATTGTAAAAATTTACAATTATATAGTTGTAAAATAACAATAATTTTTGTACTTATATCTTTTTTTTCAAAAATTAGTTGTAAAATATATCTATTTAATAAAATTTTTATTCATAAAATTTTAAATAAATGAAAAACTTTTATTTTTTGGGGAATAGAGAAAATTACAAATAAACAGAAATTTTTATTTTTCTTTGAAAAAGTAAAAGTTTCTCCAAATGACCAAGCAGCGACATAAAAATAAATGTTAACGAAAATAATTTGGAAAATATCTTACTTTTAAAGTTAAATATTAAATAATACATGTAATTATTGTTTTTTTTTTTTAATTTCTTCTTATATACTGTTCGTAAAATAAAAAACAGATATAATAAATTATAACTTGTTTTTCCTTATATCCTGCTTTTAATAATCCTTAAATAATATTAATTAAAACAAGTTTTTTCTAACTTTATATTAAAATAAACTTTAAATAATATATGTTTCTGCAGAACTTTTTAAAAATGAACATAAAATAACTATTAAAAATGAACATTTACAGCAATGTTTAAGTATTAATATAAAAAAAAATTAAAACAGAATTATTTAAAAATTGAAAATTCACAGATAATTTATAAAGGTAAACTTTTTTATTCAATCCCTGCTAAAAACTAAAGATTTATATTTTTTTAAAAATATAAAAAAACTACGAAGAAATGAAAAATGACTTGGCCATTAAAGAATTGATGATTTTGATTAAAAAAATAAAGAATTAGATAAAACAAGTAATTAAAGTATTTAGAAAAAAAAACAAAACTAAATATCATTTCTAGTAGCACAACTTCAAGAAATTTTATTATTACCATCATTAAAATATTTAAACTTTGTTTCTCTCTCTAAATATTAATAATTGATATTTAGATAAATTGCGGAAGTTGATTCTATAATGAAGGCTGATGCACCGATAACAGCCGAGGAATAATTAAAAGGCAATGCTGTCGTTAGGTGTGTACAAGCGTCGGTTTACTAAACTGAATTAACACTCGCGTTCATGTTGCATGTATAAGATGAAATCGTTAGAGAGATACGTGCCGCATACGGAATCTTCATTAGCGGAACGTTCATCGTAATTTCGAGGTTTATCTATTACAGACGAGTATTTGGAATAGAGAGGAAAGTCTCAAGACAAGCATTTGCTTCGGTGAAAAAAAATTGTATAAGATAGTACAAGTTTCATCAACAAGCGCGAGTAGATCGTTAAATTTATCTTTCATAATCTTTTATAACAAAGTAATGCGATGCTCAATTACTTATTAGGTAGAGAGTTTAGGTTTCACGATTCTTTTTTTATTTTTAAGATCCATATCTGAAATCCTTTGAGTTATCAAAATATTCTGAGAGAATATTTTAGAGAGAAATTATGTGAAATTTAAAATACAATTTTCATTCAAGAAATATTTTTTCTTAATTTAGATTTAAGATAAAAAAAATGTCAAGTGAAGTGAGGAAAAAAAAAACGGTTCTCGGTGTAATGTTAATTTCCTTTAAAACGCGTCACGCGAGATAATTTCTAAAAGGCGATTAGTATAACTGTGTTTCGTCGTTGAAACGCATCCTCCAAAGACAAGCACCGTGACGAAACTTCCGTTTGCGGCTTAAATAATTGCGGCATGATTAACGAGCCGTCTCGAAATGTAAGCAATCGACTCACCGGACTTAATGTTCGAGAAGGAGGCTGACGCGCGCCAAGAAGATGCGGAATTTAATTTCGCGGATATAACGAGAGCGGGTTGCAATTACAGCGTAGGGATTAATTGAGCGACGTGCAGCAGCTCTCTCTATCTTTGTTCCCACTCTCTCTTCCTCCGTTCCTCTCAGACCCGGAAGACTGACATCTTCGACGACATTCTTTCGCGTAGAAGTTTACGTTCTTGAGATTGCGCATTCTCGTTAGAATGTTGACGAACATCGTTTAGCACTTTCACAAGCTATCGTAGATTAAAATGCACGATGCATTTTAATGATAATGACGTTCTAATGTTTACTTCTCTTTCGTAAAAAGAATAATATATTGCTTAAAATATTTGTTTCAATATTTTGTAGCAAATATTATCATATCAATTATATAATAAATATAACTCTATATTATTTCAAACTATTTAATTTTTATAAAAAAAAAAAAAAACACTTCGGCCCTTTCCCCATTACCCGACAAATTTATTACTGCTGTTCAATCGTATCTAAACTCTGCTTTCTTTGTTTGTTTCCCTGCTCTCAAATGTATCTTTTCTCCCGGTAAGATATGATACTGACGTTAATTGGTCACGGCATTTTCCCGAGAACTACCCTTGGGTGAGCCGCAAATGGTACTCTCCAAATGATGGCATAAGCGAGAACCCTTCAACTTGGAAAAATTATCTCCAGCGTAAAGCTAAGTTAATTGTACGTCTCTTGATAAAATTCGACATTAAAGCATTAAGCTGCGACGATAATGATCCATAATTAATTCTCCAGTTGAATTATTTGCCTGATGAGCGCAATTAAAGTCTGCACAATCTGTGCTAAATAGCAGATCTGCTATGACAGGAAAGGAATGAGATTATAGTTATGAATTCTGAGAGATATATTATATAATCTTTTGAATAGAGTTGTCAGTGAAAAGAATAAGAAAATTACAAGCAAAGAGATTACATTTTTCTGAACGTACATAGATAACACATCACTCGATAAGTCCCCGGTCTGACACATATATGGCAACATTGTTGACAGATCCACGTGATTTCTAAAAAAAAATTTGTTTTTCTTAGTTAGACCGGATGTGTTACATATAGAACATATCTTTGCTCGTTCTTTTATATAGCTGTATTGTTGCGATAAAAAAATGTATCATATTTATTATCATGCTGTACGTCATAAATAAGCAAAATTCTGGTGAATTGTTTATTTTGTGAAAGATACGATGTTCGATGTATGGCGGCAAAAATATGAAATCTCTGTCTAGTTAGCGTATAAAATACTCCGCTCACGTACTCTTTTCTGCATCAGTTTCTCTCGGATGTTAAGGCATGCGTTCTTTAAAATGTAAGTGACGTCGAGCTCGCGTATACTTCATTTAAACGTATTGGACACTCTCCCTTAAGGAAAGGACCGCGTTAAGAATTTATTTTTCGATGTTGCTCGATGTTATGTTTTATTATACGATAGATACTGCGCAATATGGCGATGACCTCACGATATTTATCAATCTTTATTATCATCAAATATCCTTTATATATTATATTAAAGACGCAATAAAGTGCTCAGAAATGCGTCATTTTCTCTTTTAGATATTCAATTTTATCGAAAGAATAAAAATTAAGATATTATACGATAATTATTATTGTATAATTATTAAAACGACTCTCTTGCGTGTGTGTGCATTGATTTTTTTGTCTCCCTTAATTATTTTCTTATTTATATTTTTAAGTTAAATAATCTTAGAATTTAGCAAATGCTAACTTTCATCGACTTTAATTTTGTTACATTGCGTGCGACTCAACGCTTCTCGAATTATTAAATTAATACTCTTTTCAGTTATTTTAGAGATGGTTTCTGCTCAACAATCGAGAGTAATTAAGTTGCGGAATGTTTGGTAAGGACTCGACTCGATGCAGGAATTTTCGGAGTACATGGATGCGTGGCGTCGGCTCGATTCGCCCAACCGTCTCTCTCGCGAGGTACTTGTTGAATACTCGAAACAGGAATTCGATATGCAGCTGTCACACGGACTTCGAGCAACAACAACTTGCTCGACGACAATATGTGGTATAAAATCGTTTGCAGACATTTGAGCATTCTAAATTGACAAAAGTTGATGCTCCACATAAGGATCGAGAAAATACAAGTAAGATAGCAATATTGGGCAAAAAGAACTATATATTTAACATTAAATTTAAAAAAAAATATTGTTTTAAAAGTAATAAGTGAAAAAATAGGAAAAAATAACAGAGTCAGACAAGCAAGATAGCTGAGTACAGTTTTCGGCTGAATATGCGTTGACTTGTTCTACTGAAATTTTCAAAAATCTGCAAACACGAATCTTTTCGGAATAATTTAAATTTAAATTTGTATTAACTGCTTTAAAGAAACAGGTACTCTTTGAAAAAATACTAATTATAATATCTTAAAAAAATATTAATTTAAAAAATTGTAATTGTTTATATTATTATGTTATATCGAATAAAGTGACAAAGATCAGAAAAAATAAAAACTTGTCCTTATTTCAGAGTTTATGCATAATACAATAAATATTGAGGATATATAAATCTATAAAAAGTTTTATAGATTCATATAGAATCCATAACAACAAACATCATATGCAGCAGTTAAGTTTTATACGAAATAAATTTTTTATGAGCTTTTTCTTTGTTTACGAAATAGGAAAGATGACTTTCATCATTGATCCAGCCTATGGCTCATATAAATTATATAAATTATATAATATGAAAGACATTTACGGAATGACTCTCAAGTTTGCGGCCTATATGATTTAGTTGTAAGAGGCTCGTTCGTTGTTCAACACACTCGATAGAATTCCCTCGATGGACGGCGTATTTTGTGATTACCATAAATATTAGAAGGCACGAGATCTTCTCTCTCTCTCTCTCTCTCTCTCTCTCTCAAGTTAATAACTAGTATCGTTCGCATACTCGCTTACTGGAATATCAATATTCATGCGAATATGCAAGAATCTTTTGTGAAGAGCGAAAATATTAGCATGGCTATGGCGTAACAGCGAAACTTCATGAATAGCTTTTTAATACTGTTACCGCGTAATCGATTTATGGCGGACCTACTTCCTAAACGGTGGCAATTTCTTCGCGAGATTTTTCGTCATCGATAGTCGCGGCCTAACTCGCGGCCATCTAATGGTGTGTTTTTAATGCGAGCGATATAGCCACCAGGCATCTCAGGGAAATCTCGTCTCTTGCGGATTTTAGCTAAAGTTTGCGACAAATAAGAGTAGACGAGCGAAGTTTCAAGTGACGGATAACGATGATAAATGAATCTGTATGTTTGAGAAAAATAGAGCTCTTTACCCGTCTAAAGTTTTGTTTGAACAACTGTCGTACTTGATCGGCACTAATCTTCCTTAAGCAAAATTCTCGCGAGGCGACATATCGTATACTTTACTAGTAAGTATATAATTTGTCCTACAATAATTTTTCATACGATAATACAGCAGTCTTGAATGACAAGCAGTAATGTAAAAACGACAAATTTTCAATTAAATTCTTGTCGCTATAAATGTATATAAAATTTAATATTATCTTGCGATTATACATTGAAGATAAATTTTTTATTACTACTTATAATTAATTATATTAAAATATTTATTTGTGTAATTTTCTTTGACTATGTAACTAGATTGGAAATTAAATTAACAAAACAAACATATATAATTTCTTTTTAAATATATTATCATATCATTTTGCATATATAGAGATATCAAAAAGTTATGCAACTTATATTTTTATGTATATATATATATATATATATATATATATATATTTAATATGTATATTTTATTAAAAAAATATAGTCACGATTAAAGATATATACATTTACATTTTCCATATCTATATATGATTATAGATTTACGTTAACGCATGCATTTATGACGCGTCTCTCGAAAGATCGGACAATCTGAATGCTCTTTTCCGGAACAATCGATATTGATTTTTGTCTCAATAAGAATTATTGTCGCTTGAATAACTATTATTACTTGAGTGCTCTTACTAAAAGACAATGCTTATCGGCGCCGCTGAATAATCGCTGAAAAGAGCAAGTATTTTACGTTTCACGCTATTAAAGTCTTTCATTGAAGGACTGCATAGAAAGGCTTGGGACGTACGCGTTCGAGAACTGATATCCCATGGAAACGTATTTTTTAAAGAGCCATTCTGGATCTTTATTAACCGGTTGGAGAGCTACGATTATGTGCTTTTCGCGAGTATAGTCAATACTTTTCTGAAAGATATTACAGAGAGAGAAAGAGAGAGAGAGAGAGAGAGAGAGAGAGAGAGAGAGAGAGAAGAGAGAGAAAATATATTCTTTTTTTTCTCATCATATCAATCATAAATGTTTAAAAATTGTGTAAATTTTATATCATACATAAAATCAATCAATTAATTGCATTTGCAAATAACTGTTATGTACCGAGTGATTCAAGAAACTGATCTTAATTTTGATAACAAGAATTTATTGATGATTTTGGAAAAAATTTGTTTTTCCTTTTTCATTATAAAATCAAGCGCTCTAAAAATATTTGTATTATATTATTATTATATGTATGTGTAATTATATTATATTATTAAGATATATATAATTCTATTATATTATTAAGATAATTAAAATTTTTTTGCGAAATGTACCACACATACACACACAAATTTCTTTTTATGAAAAAATCTTTTGTGGAAATTAATCTTAGCAATTCTAGCATTGTATATTTTGTACATGTGACAATATTGATAAACCGCCAAGTATTCGTAATAAAAGATTCAATTTTTTTTGATAGCAATGTATTTTGAAAAAAAAAAAAAAATCATCTTGTCAAATCGCAGAGCGATAGTATTTTAACATAAACTGTATTTTACAAATATAGAAATATAATACGATTAGAGAATATAAAAATATCTGCGGATCTTCTTAGCTCTAACTTATTGTATTCTTTTCGAGAAAGCTCCTCGTTTCATGCCTTTGAATTATTTCAGGCGTTGAGTTCATTAAGATCATGAATTTTCGCAAATATTGTTGAAGGTGGTACTGAACTAATATTTGAACAAATTTATTTTCAATTCGTTCAAGAAGAATTAATTTAGCAAGGTCGGTGAGTTATTTACTTTCCAATAATACCAAGTTAAATATAGCGTATATTTGATTGTCCTATGAAAATATCGCAAACGATTTTACGAGAATTATGTTGTTTTTTTTTTTAATTTATAATGATTTTTTATTTTAATACAATTTATGTCATAAAATAATAAAGAATCCTAATAATTTAATAACAATGAAATAAAAGAAACTTTTCATTTCAAGCTGTAATTTTTAAGTAAAATAGTTCAATATTAAATATAATTTTATATTTCTTGATAATTTTAATAGTTAAAAAATCTTTAATAATTTTTTATAAAAATTTTGAAAATTCAAAAAGATAGTGAGACAATAAAGATAATATTTTTAAAAAATTTAAACACGGATCTTCATTCTCCATAATAAGAATAATTATAATTACAAAAAAAAGAAAGAATATAAAATTAATTTTTTTATATATACATATAACTATCAATAATTTACAACGTATGAATCGAGATAGCGCAAGCTGTGAACGTTACCAATTAATTCAACGAGACCCAAAGTTATCTAACGCTCATTGACCGCCACGGTCAATTGAGTCGATCAATTAAATTTGATCGATTAATCGGCGATATAAATCGATATGTGCAATAAGGCGCAAAACGTCATCGCGGTGCGATGCAACAGAAAATATGCGGAACGCTGTATTTCCTCGTGAGGAAGCCGCATCGTATTATGAATTACCCGAATAAGGAATACAAATCGTTCCGAGTTCATCCTTTTAGTTTAGGAATCTCGAGAGTACTCCGAGGGTACCGCGAAAGAAAGAAAGATGGATGATAACGCGTACCTGTTACGCCGCCGTGACGCCTTCGACGACGTCCCTCTCGCGATGTCCTTTTGCGAACGTCTCCGCGGTTACGACGAACGTCCGTGCTTTATCTTCGTTCGTTGATGTAACAGGTGAGGATTTCTTCCGGTCCTTCCGATCGAGTGGAGTACACCTGTACCGGGTTTGAACTACCAGCGCGCGCTATCAGCGAAACCGAAGGACGCGGAAGGCTCGCGTCGCGACGCCGCTCTGACAGCTCTCGTCGACGTCGACCCGGCCGTAGCAGGCTACCTCGCACCCTCTCTCCTGGCTCACCCGCCACCACCATTCCCGGCTGCGTGGTTCGACGCGCAAGCGTGGCCGCAGGTGCGGGGAAACTCGCGCTCCCTCACCGACACCTCTACGCACCTTGCGAAACGAGGTAAGCACCGCCACGTAGGTGCCACGACCTCGGATGTCGCAGGTAAGGTATCCAGACAGGTAGCTCGAAGCCGAATCGTCCGATTCCGCGGTGTCTTTCATCTCTCTCCAAAGCTTGGCGCGACTTAAATGATAGATGTGCGTAAAAAGGATCAATAATGATTTGAAATAAAATGATATTTAATAATTTTATAATTGGAGATATAAGATTGTAATGTTTAATATTTAATATTTAATATTTGAGATTAACAGCACAAGCATTTTTATAATCATAATTACTATATTCGTCTAAATATGCAATTGTGCATTATATTCAAATATACGTTATTTTTTTTCTATTGAGAGAAGGAAAATTTACCTCAAAATTTTCTTTTCGCAGCAAGGCTTTCCTTTACAAGGAAAGTAATAAGCATATTATTTTCGAAGATAGTATGTCCCCTAAAATATTTTATTTTTTCCCAATATTTTTCTACATCATCAATATTTTTGAAAATGATCACTTGTGTTTTATGTGCCTCTCGTCCGTGTTTAAAAAGATATTATTATACATAATACGTACATAATTATTTATATAATTTTAATTGAAAATTTTTTTCTACAAAAATATCTGACTAATAATATAACTTTATATAAATATATTACTACATAAATATATTTATATAAAATTTAAGAGCTATTATAATTCAAATTATAATTTAGTTCTAAAGTACTAAATCATAGTACTTAATTTTTCAAATCACTATATCACATTAATTTATCTTCAAAAGTTCAAAAAGAAAAAAAAAAAGAATAAAATATATATTTTGTCAAAACTGGAGCCACTCGTTTTCGAAGTAAGCGACTTCCCTAACCGGGGAGAGTTCTAAAAATAACTCGATGCAAGGGAGGTATCCGATGTCGCACGACGACGCCTCGACTTTTCTCACTGTTTCTTGCGCAGGGAAACAGACCTTCGTGTAGAAATATAAATAGATCGCCAACCGACGACTTTGCGTGGAAGAGGACATTGCGTATGCCGGACATTGAGATTTATATAACCGAATGGCCACCACGCACTCGTGCGTAGGCGTCGCACCCTTGTACGTATCGCCACGTTACCCCCACGCATCCCCCCCTGTCGACGTGCGTCACGTAGGAACGCAAAACAATGCAATTTCCTGCCCTTCCAATTTCGCTATCTATCAAAAATCACTTGCCTGCGTAAAAAGTGTGTAACGCGCCGCGAAATTGTTACGTTCGCCAAAACTGATCCCTCATCAAAAGATCTCTCGTTTACAAGCATTGATATTTTTGTAGGATTCTCGGTGCATCCATTTGTTTTGATCGTTTGATCTTTTATTTCGTTATTGGACTTTGATATATATAGCTCGGTGTAGCTCAAATAACTTAATACTTATGTATGTAATCTTTTTGAAATTATTAAATCTTTTTGAGATTATCATATTTAAGTTTAATTTAATTTAATTTAATTTTTGTGATTTTTTAAGTTTTAATTTAATTTAATTTTCATGATTTTTTATAGAAACTTTTTATATTGGAATAAATAAAAGTAGCTTAAATTATTGTTACATCAAATTATTTATTATTCATTCAAGTAATTATTTATGCATTTTCCTACATGAAAACGACGAACAAGTACGAAGGACTGCTACTATCCTTACACGCTGCTTTTGCTATGATTACTCTTGTTAGAGAGTAAACATGAAAATATCTTAGGTGAAAAATAATTTTGGACCATTACTCGTTCGCATTATGTACCGTACTAATGAAATTTCAGCGTACGAAATGGCGTTAGGTAGTCGCGACGTGGAAGTAGATAAAGACGGCCTTTTGCCACGCGCGGTTCGCTTGGATTTGTACTTGGTTAAAGTGGATTTCCCCGGACACGTCGTTCGCCCGAGTATCCTTTTGGGGTCGGCAGGATTGCCGCAAATGTTGTAGAAAGAGGATGGGAGAGAAAGTTGGGAGGATTTGCCGCGATGGTTGTAACTTTCGTTCATGATTGATACAGCCGGTATCATCCGATTATTTTATTCGTCTGCGATAAAGTCTCTTTAATTAAAGCCGCCACCAAAGCACTAAACGAAGAGGAAAGATGGTGTTTTTCCAGTTTTTCAGCATAAAAAAGATGCCATAAACTTTACAAGGTGTTGATATTACTCGTCGTCGTTTCGAAAAGCGAAGATTCTCATTAACAAGAAATATATCTACGTTCCTCGATGAGATGAACTTGCAGATATCCCAGAGAAAATTTTTGACACAATTCCAATACTAAAATTGTACAAATGTAAAATAAAAATTTTTGGCTTGCCCAGTGACGATCGATGTATTTAATCTCTTTTTTATAATTCTAGTAAATTATAAACATTTTGACCGCTTAAAAGATATTCATTCTTTCTTGAGAATGATAATTAAATATTCAACATTAAATGCTTAAAAAAAAAGAAAAAAAAATTATAACACAATGTTATATTAATAAATTTCTAAGGCAAATGTGAAACGATGCTGAGTTTGTAAATTGACTTGGGAACTTGAAAAGTAAAAATATTTGAACCAATATGTCAATGACTCTGACTCGGTAGTCTTTAGGGTGATGTAAAGATTGATGGGGATATTTTTCGATGGGAATTTTCTCTTTAGCGAGAGTGTCTTAATAGAGGCAAAAGAATAGTCATTTATTTGATTGATAAGAAATCACATTTATTTGATTGATAAGAAATCACAAGAATGTAACATAAATTTCTCACCACCGTGTTGCGACAAATGTTTATTTTATGATAAATGCTTTTTTTATCTAAAGTTGCCTTCTCAATGACAAAAAAAGGGAGGGAGAAAAGATATGGACATTGTGGAGATCCGCAGCTGCATTCCTTCCCACAATATTAGTAAATCCGGGGATAAAGATAACATCGTGCATAGAAAGCATTAAGCTTTATCCCTTTAGAGCCTATATCAGGTAATACTGCCGTCGCGTTTATCTTAAACAGCTTGTTTTCATGTACTCGCACCTTATAAATCATGTCCGGAATGCGGAATTTATACGAACGACACCACTTTCATAACGTTTCTCATCATTCTCTCTCTCTCTCCATCACTCTTTCGCGAACAAAAAAAGATCATAATAATGCCTAGTAATATACTTTATAATTGTATAATTGTTACACAGTATTGTAATTTATAATTATAATTGCTACACGACATACCACTTTCATTAAACTTTAATAACTCTTTATATATTCGCGCATATAACTTTATATGTTGTATTTATAATATATATAATTATATAATTTTTATTTATAATTGTTTATAATAAATATATATATATATATATATATATATATATATATATAACACATCACTCAATAAGTCTCCGGTCTAACTAAGAAAAA
>JBCAUJ010000011.1:7841007-7857702 GCA_038406275.1 Cataglyphis albicans
ATATATATATATATATATATATATATGTGTGTGTGTGTGTGTGTGTGTGTGTGTGTGTGTGTGTGTGTGTGTGTGTAAATATAATTATACTTAGATATATACGTGTGTGTATAACTTCTTATATTTTAAAGACTATATTTTAAAAACTCTTGAAAGTCATTAGCGTACTAGTGTTACTAATAATAATTTTATTATTATTATTAAGTAAATTACAAAAGTTATGCCAAATGTCAATTTTTAAGTAATATTTTGAAATATTATAATATGATGCAAAAAATCTCACGAATAATGTTAAATTAAAAATGAACACCCATCACTAAAGGTATTTTTCGCCGTAACTATAAGACTCAAACTTTAAATGAAACTTTATTTCTTTCAAAACAAAATCAAAGCTTTCCTATTGGTCACGTCTTATCATTCTCAGGAAACGGAACGGAGTTATAGTTTCCGTTAAACTTTGAAGTGCTAGTTAATATTATGATTTGAAAGGATCCTGCAAAGTTTCTCCTGAACAAGAAAATCTCAGATTTCTGCTGTATTCATATAAAAATAAAAATTCCTGACATACATCGTATATCAAATTAATACTAAATAATGCTAATTAATGACAATATAGATAATATGTTAAATTATTATATAATAATAATTAATGTTAGAAAATAACTTGACCAATAAAATTTAATTTAATTATTTAAAAATTTAGATTTAATTTTCGAATTTAATATAATTAGATTTAAATATCTTTTTATGTGTATGCAATAAATTATTTTTTTTTTAAATCAAGCAGTTTCGTTCACTATTGATGAATTATGCAAAAGTTGCAATGATTTATGCTTGCATGGAGAAATTTGTCTTTGTAAGATCAAATAAACCATTTTCATATATCGCTGTCACTATTCTACTTGGCAAAACAAAAAGAAGCCGTCATCTCGAGGAGCAAACCGTTCATGCATATGTTATAACAAAGCAAGTAGAAAATCCATACTTCACAGGCTTTCGCTTCCTCTTTTTTCTCCGCTTCCTTTCTTAAACCTTAAAAGCTTTCATTGGCGTATCTTATATAGCTACCACAGAAAGAGATTCAAATGTAAAAAAAAATAGTTCGCATTATTAAAAAGTAAAAAAAATTATTTTGTTCCGTGCACTCAGTAATAATAAAAAAAAAATATACCTTCATATTTAATATTGAAGACGAAGAGAGAAAAAAGTTAGAAAATTTCTTTTGATTATTAAAAATTTCTAGCATTATTATGTTGTGTTTTATTTTACAATTTCTTTTCTACCAAACAATTTTATCAATTTTATGAGATGCATCTTTTGCACGATGACTAGACGCATTGGGAACATCCGCTTTCTCCGAAAGACTAGAAAAGTTCGATGGGATGACGAACGACTTGAAGGGTTTTAAAGAAAGCCAAAGCCAGCGCGTATGACATATGATAAATGCGGAAGTGATTTTCCGAGTGTTATCGTGCAAAATTTTTGCCTTTATTCAAAAATTGATTTTCTTCACAAATTGTTTTTTTTTTCTTTTTTTTTATTTGGATAACAAATTATAGTTGTTTCAATAAATTTTTCAATAATATACATACATCGAGACTGTTTAAAAAAAAAGCAATAGGTATATTGAAAACCCGGAGAAAGGCTACGTCATTTTTGTAACGAACAGCTTCGAGAATCTGCTTGTGCATTACTTATTTTCTGCAATTCTTTATTCAAAATTTTGAAAACATTTTTGTAGCTCTGCATTCAAAAAGTATTGTATATTTAACTTAATATTAGTAAATTTACAATTTATTTACAATATCATTTAAATTAGAAACATTTTTGAGGTTATGAATTAATTACTTATTAAATGAATATTATATTGAGACAAAAAATATTTTGGAAATTATAAATTTTTTAGATATTGTTAGGAGTTAATGCAAAAAATAATTATTTAACGTAGAAAGAAAGAAAAATTTTTTTGAAAAGTTTTTCTTTCTTTCTACGTTAAATAATTATTTTTTTGAAAAGTTTTTCTTTCTTTCTACGTTAAATAATTATTTTAAATTATAATGTAATATTTACAATTTAATGTAATATTTACAATTTACAATTTAAAATATGTAATATTTTAAATTGTAAATTTAACGATATCAAGTTAAATATACAATACTTTTTGAATGCAGAGCTACAAAAATGTTTTCAAAATTTTGAATAAAGAATTGCAGAAAATAAGTAACGCACAAGCAGATTCTCGAAGCTGTTCGTTACAAAAATGACGTAGCCTTTCTCTGCGTTTTCAATATACTTATTTTCTCTCTGAAAAATCTTGATTGTACGAGGATTTTCCATACATTGCTCGCAAAATTTAAATAAATAGTGATCTTTTTATCTACTCCAAACAATGTGATTTATATAAAAAATTTATTAAACATTTACATTCTTTTATGTATGTTAAAAAAGAACAACTCCTGAATTATCACATTATCAAATATAACACAAAATATAAATATTTATAAATTCTTCAATATACTTACAATTTTTAAAATATCTAAAAATGCAGGATATTTTCTAAGTAAGTACACTAACTTGAAGGGAATATTTCTTGATTTATTTTAAGAAGAAAGAATCCTATAAACATCTACCCTAAGCTGCTTTATTTTCAAAATGCAGAGTATCAAAGTTGTACAAAGAAAATGAAAATTTTGAAAATCTGCAAAATGCTTAAAGATATTTTATTCAAATTTGGTATGCGCTATATTAATCGAGTATTATTATATATATATTTTTTATTACATATTATTATATTATTTTAATTATTACATATATAATGTAATACAAATGTGATATTAAGAGCCGAAAAAAAACATAATCGATAAATATTTTTTTTTACAATATCGATAAAATATTTTTAAATCCATTAGGGTTGTGCGTATGAGTAATCATATCAAATTTTTTTAATAAAAATATGGTAATAAATAAATGTAATTTAATAAAATAGTATTTACTTTAAAGAAAGCATTTGATTTACAGGTTACACGGATAAATAAAACGCTTATGTGACACCCTGTATTTTGAAAACGAAGCAGTTTAAAATACATGTTTATAGAATCTTTTCTTCTTAAAATAAGCTAAGAAATATCCCCTTTAAATTTGTGCACTTATTTAGGAAACACTCTCTATGTATGTGTTTTCTTTATATTTATATGATTTAAATATATCCTGTATCATAAAAAAATACTAATTAAATAATCTTTTTAATTTATAATTTATAATATTAATTTTACCATTCTATTAAAAAATAAAACAGTGTAAATTTACAAATTATATTATATCTTATATTTGATTTTATATTATATTTGATTATACACTTCTAAATTTGCTTATATTGACATATTTTACATTACAACAATCACTTTTTTTTTCTCATAAATTAACCAGGTTTTTTTCAATAGAGTACAGCTTTTAATAATTAAAGTAACATCTTACTGAATGCAAATGCGGTGTATTGAAATTTTTAGAGTACAATATACTTATGATTTACATTGGTTTAAACATATGTAAACCAATGTAAACAGTGAGACTGTACAATCTCCTCCACTGTAATAAAAATATAATTGTTTATTTTACGAAAGATACACTGGCCACAGCGATAAAAAAAGGAAAAAACATTTTCTTTGAGCCAGTTTTGTCTCAACAAAGAAAATTAAATATTTATAAAAAAAATTTTAAGCTAGCTATTGAAAGAATTACAACATTTGAAGCATTGTCGTGAATTCAATATTCGATGCCATAAAAAAACCCTAAAAAAACACCACTTTTATGACAAACAAACTTAAATCTTTTTTGATTGTAACATCAAAATTTTTTAACCAAAATAAAAAAAATTGTTTGCAATTCTATTTTCTAATCATATTATTTATATGTTATATAATTTATATAATATTTATAATATTATTTATATGTTAATTATTTATAAACTTTATATTAAACTCAGCCTTTTTACGAAAAATCTATTTTTTCTATAAAACACCGATAAAAATATGAGGTTTTATAAAAACTGATAAAAATTGATTTCACATAAAACTTGCTACATATATACAGGGTATTCGAAAAGAATGGGATCCTCTATGATCTCCAGAAGTACGGAATCGCTTACATGGATGTTCAAAACATTTTACCTGATCTATAAGCCTAGAGCTTGGAGACTAATAAGAGTAATATTCCTTAAAGTTAAGAGAACGTATTACATGTTCTGCCAAGAATTATAGACCAAACGAAAAATGACTCGAACAAAAGTTGTAGGGATCATGAAGGATCTTTTGGTGACCTTGAACTTGATGTTGAATTTAACCTTGAAGATCAATTGAGGGTCAACTTTGATTTTTTAAATAAAAATCCTCTTTTTTGATCTCAGATTTAAAAAGAACGAGAGATTTTACGTTCAGACACGTTGTCATATGAGTAGTCAAAGTGATCCTAGATGTCATTTGAAGGGCTCAAATTATTGATAGTTATACAATATGCAACGGAGAGTGGTATCGAGTGAAATGACCCGAACAAATCATACCTAATCGACCTTAAGGTCAAGTTCAAGGTCACCAAAAGATAATCCTTTATGATCCTTACAACTTTTGTTCCCTTTTGATCCTTGTAACTTGTCTAGATGACAGTTGAAAGTATCATGTCTAATCAGTATATGTGTCACTAGCCCAGCCTCTTGTCTATTTAAATATTTGATGCAAGTAGTGAGTAAGACCCTTACTCGATGAATCCTCGAGAAGCGAGGACTGCCTTGACTGCCTACATTCAACTATGTTTTTCCACTAAGCCAAATGTTATACTCACAACCAGCGACCAATGATTTTGTTTTAAAGCGACCTTAATGAGAAAAATAATATAGTCCTTTACCTCAAGTTATCCCTCAATCAGGGACACTAACTCTGTTTTTGTGAAGAAATCAGCCTTGTGCATGCTAACTGCCGTACAGCGGATAGCACATGAGAGTAACATCTCCCAAATAGACATTGACCAGCTTTTTTAACATCTTCAACAGGAAAAACATTAGGTTAATTGGTCTATAATTCTTGGCAGAACATGTAATACGTTCTCTTAACTTTAAGGAATATTACTTTTATCAGTCTCCAAGCTCTAGGCTTATAGATCAGGTAAAATGTTTTGAACATCCATGTAAGCGATTCGGTGATCTGCCCTTCTTACAAGAGCGCCGGAAAAATCCCATTTGGATCCTCCGACTTGAGCGGTTTGAAAGATCTAACAGCACACTACCTTTTTCGGCTTAACAATACTAGCAGTAAAGTTTGAATCACTATGTCATGCTCTAACTCTGGATATCAAGACTCCAAGATCTGAATCATGTGCACTCTTCTGAAGTCCAAAAAATTAGTTTCCACGAAATGTACCATAATTTTTTGAAAGTATTCTTCTCCAAAAGCCTTATCTCCCTTTGGAAGGCGTATGACCTATAAGGCTGAAGCTGAACATCTAGTTAAGATTCTGCAAAGCTTCGAGACTTCAGGAATTTCTTCTATGGATTCACATAACCTTTTGCTGCTTTTTTTGGAAATCACAAAATTCCTATAAAATTTCTGAAACTTTGATAAAGTTCCCAGTTGGATAAGCGGCTGTGTTTCTAGGTCTGTCCCAGGATCGCCGAGTCTCCAATTTGAGCTTCAATAATTCCCATCAAAAAATGTTCCTGTTTTCTACCTTCTCAAAAACAGTTCTTGAAGCTATCAACTAAAATCTTCTGCAGATAATCTACTCGAAACTCTATCTCTTTGTTGGTCTTATGCTTCTTAGAAAAGTCATGGAGACCAAGAAGAGAAGTCACTCTGAAAAAAAATCCCTATCTTTCTCAGATTTTTATATTGATTACTTTAAGCTACGCATAAGCAAATCCGAAAGTAATCTCTTTTTTGCCTATGATCAGAAAGAAAAGACACCTTGCGCGAGATCTTTCAACCACTTTACCAACTAAATTTCTAAAGCACAGAATGAAAGCAAGTTCCTCATATTTCCGTGCAGTCAGAAACGTTACTCGTTTTTCTTGTTCTCTTTAGAATTTTCAGGCAGTGTCCACCAAAAGCTTCCTGCTCCTGTCATTCATATCGGTGTTCTTCCAGATCGCATGATGCGCATTGGCATCCCACGATCAGCGACAACTTCTTCTTTTGACAGTATTCCATCAGCTTTTCTACTGGTTTTACTGGAAAAGAGTTCCCCTTCTCATGGGGTCCGAATTGCGCACAATGCAAAATAGATACATCACTCATATCGACCGGTGCTAACCAAGCTATTGACCAATTAGAGTTATTTTCAACTAGACAATAGGCAATATGTCTAATTAAGTGCCACTTTCTTCATAAAAGAAATAGGATAAGCTCACCACCACTTTTCCAACTTCTCCAAAGTTTATTCTAATGTCCAATCATGTCTGGAAATTCCGGTATTAGTTAGGCTTCTATACTTTTGACTACAATTGCAATCTTGGGTCTAGGCTCTGCAAGAATATTAAAAAGCTTCTTATAAATCGTAAACCATCTGATGCAGTTCCTATAAAACCAGGGTTTCAGCAGTAAAGAGATACCTCTATGCATCACAGTCATCTTTTTGGCTAAAACAAAGATACTTTTACTTTAGTGCAAGTTAATCTGGATAAACCCATGAGTTACCATACCTACTTTATTGAGAACACGACCCTAGCTGAGATTTTCTCTGCCCTAATCTCTCGCTACGGACTCCAAACAGGTTTACCGGTGACTCAAATCTGTAACTTACGTTAGCCTGAAGTCCCGCACTCTCAACTTGAAGATGCTGGAATCCATGATAGAGAAAATAAAGTTTCTTCCCTTTGGAGAAGCCTCGACAAAAAGTCTATTATTTAAATAGTGATGTCCGAATTCTATCTCTTCCCAGAATCACACTATCGCAGGCACCGAAAGATCCGGCATCTAAACAACGATGCCCGTTTGAAACTCATCCAAGCTCACCACTTTGAGTTTGAGCTTAGCATTCTTTTAAGGAGAAATGTACGCATGTACTGTGAATCAATCCAACATCATCTCATCCTCGCCTTTTTAGATCCCTGCTAGTTTTCTGATCACCGTCCCTGTAACAAAATCAGCTGCTCACCACCGGGGTAACTCTCCAAAACAATCGCCTTGTCAGGAAATGGATGGTAGAAGTATAGGGCTGTTTCCCTGTTTCCCACATCTTGGATCTCTTGACAACTTTTTGCGCTAAAAGGGGAAGTATCAACAGAGCTTGGTTAATTTCTTTTACCGGTGTATCCTTTCTCTTCCCTTTTCAGTATAGAATCCAGAACTGAAAAAAAAATAGAAGAAATCGACTGCTAAGGCCTTCTCCCTGTTTCTCTTGGCTCTCCTCTTCTCAACTTCGCAACAATTCTTCTTATAAGGAATCACCACTTCGTCAGTACCAGCGTCGCTCCTTTCCGAACTCCTAAGAGCCCGTTCGGGAGCCGGCGTTGCTTTCTCTGAGTGTGAGAGCCCTAGCGAGTCTCCATTTTCATTCATCTCAAAAAGACTATATATATATTATCAGCATGAATTCATTCTTGGTTCCATGCAAAGTTAGAAAAACGGAGATCCACCCGATCAGAATCCCGTATGTTCAAGTAAAAAAGCTAAATATTTTGAGGTTTCGCACAATTTCCTAGAAACATTGTTTACGATACTATATCCTCAGTGCCCCGCAGTCACGATAGTTCCCAGTTTGACCTGAGGAATTGGCTTGCGACACTGACCTTCCTAGACAGAGTTTTACATATGCGGAGTCGATTATAGTTACGCAAAAGCTTGCTCAGGCAACCAATAGCCTGAAGATTTACTGAACATTTATTTTCTGAAACGCCTGATAGATAGCTCAGCCAATGGGAACATATATATGTATAACAAATTAAAAAATTAATTAACATAGAACATCAAATCATGTTTTGATCATTTCATATTTTCTGTAATGGCTCAGTATATAAAAGAATCGTAAAAAAAAATTAAATTTTTAAAATTATAAAAACATAATATTGTCTTAAAACGATATAAAATAATAATAAACTAATATATTACTACATTTAATAATAGACTTCAGTATTGTCAGTTTAGCAGTTTAAATTACAACCTCATGCAAAAGATGATATTTATCCGTTTGATAGATTAAAAGACAGAGTTCGGTCGTTATATAACAAGCAGCTATGTTGTGCCCGATTTCTATGGGGGTCCGCAAAAGGAAAAAAGAAGGGACCCATATTTCACCTTCTCTAAAAAATGAAAAAATATTTATAATCATAATTCCATATGTATATTAATACTAAAAGATGTATAAATATCAAAGCATATATTTCAATCAATCTAAGTGACATTTTATGTCATGCCCTCTTTAAAAAAGTCTTGCAGATGTCTTTGCCGATTTTTTATCAAGTTTTTTAATTGATTCCAATAAGATTGCGCGTAAACTAAACGAGATTAAAATAAAACATAGAATGATCGTGCCATGTAATTAACATATCTAATCACCCGACGCTTTAAGTGACGTTTCTCGCCATCTTAGTTGTTGATCTAAGCATTCTAACGCTTTGCGCAAATTCTTAAATATTTTGTTAACTGCTTCTTAATTCATTTGTTTTCATAATATATTATGTTATTTTTACATGACCTACATATGAACTCTATAAAAGATGATATAATTTGTATAATAAATAAAGAATTAAATTTTTAAATCTTTGTCTCATTTTTACTATTCAATACAATATAATTATAAATTTGATATATATGTAAAGCAGTGTAATAAAAAATAAAAAAATTAATGTCTGATTCTCACAAATATCTCTAAAAAAATAAAGCTTTGCTAATAAAAATTTAATTTACTATAATTCTCGATATACTATAGGGGAAAGAAGGATAAAATCAGATACCTTTTTGAATTTTTCAAAAATCAAAAAATCAAAGAGTAAAAAAATTTTGCTGACCGTTAATAGTTTTTAATAAAACTTAGACTATAAGAACATGAGGCTAGTTGCTGAAAAAAAAATATTTGGTTATCAAGGATAACAAGATTTTTTGGAGAAGTCAAAATATTCGGTTTTGTTCTACCGGTAGAGTAAAACCGGGTATCCATTTAAAAACATATAAAACATTATGCAATTAGAAAATCTAATTTATTTTGATTAAAATACAATATAAAGATGTATTCTATTGACAAAAGTCACAAATAAAAAATATCTGCTTGTTCTACATTGCTGCAGAACTTTCTTATCTAATTTTTTAACTTTAGGGATCTGAAAAAGCTTTTTTTTTAGTAGTTTATCTTTTTTTAGTTTTTGTTTTCTAATTTTTGTTTTCAAGTCCTTTTGTAGGAAGACAAAGTCAAGATAACAATTTTTCCTCGTTTTGTTACATGAAGTATATAGTAACCGGTTTTGCCTCAACAGAGAACTGAGAAAAAAAACAGCAATTATTGTATAAACATGGCGATTATATATTCTGACGTACAAAGTAATGATCAAAACTATAAATATAAGTATAAATATAACCTATATATCTATAAATATAAACTATAAATAAAAGTATAAATATAATATACAGAATGCAATGCTGCATTTACCGAACCAAATGCTTTGTGTATAGAAAGGACATAACGACTCGATTGTTGCCCCAATATCCGATCTTTTCTGGTTAAAAAAATTTAAACTTCTCTCAAAAAAGAAATATCGTATTCACATGAGTACGTTTATCTTAAAATAATGATGGCATGAATCTACAATTAATAATATAAGTTAGCCAAAGATAATTACATTTATCATGAAGAAACAAAAGTATCCAATTTAACCCTACCCGGTTTTATCCTACTTTCCTCTATTTTATAAAACATTGTAATAATAATTCATAATTCTTTTTATACAAATCAGCTACATTTTAATAGAGAAATAAAAATAAAATTGTTTGCATAACTAAATGTAGCGCGTATGTTAAATTATTCATGTCTATTATTTTATCGAAGTGACAAAGACTTCTCAGCGCGTGTAACTAATTCATTATTTTCAATTCTCTAATGAGATTACTCAAAGTAGTCCGCGCGCATGAGGTAATGTATAAGTAATTTTATCAGTCTAAACGCGGAACATGAGGGGAAAGTCCCCGACGTACTATTAATCATTATTCCTTTTTAACGAATAGCAAGAAACTGAACTTGAGCACATTCAGTAATGAGATCAGGATTTCTTCTTAATAACATGTCAGTAAATTAATAAAGCAAAGCTCCTTGAAAAGAGAAAAACAGAAAATTATCATAGCAAACATTTCAATTTATTAATTTTATTCGTTTTTTTGGATTTAAAATTATCCAGGCATACCTTCCTTTAAAACTTTGAGAATACATTTTCTGTGTCCATTTCAAATTATGTAGCAATATGAAAATATATTATAATTTTTTCTAAAGTTTTATGAGGGAGAAAAAATTTATATTATACGGTAAATAATTTTTATAATCAGATTATTATAAAATTTTTGTATATCTAAAAGAATTTCTTACAATCTTAAACTTTGAGCAATAAAATTTATCCATGTGGAGCCATCAATCTCTCGACAGCATCACTGTTTCTCGCGGGGAAAATAAAGTACAATTGTGTAAAAAATAAAATATGTAGTACGCGCGCAATGTAAAGTTATAGTCAGTGAATTGCAATGCATTCATTGACGTGGAAAAGCAGAAATTTCTTCCGTTGATATGTCGTTAGTGACATAAAAATATTTCACTACTATAATAATCAAGTGCATCTTACAGATGCAAATCGAGTTGCTTTATTTCCAGCTGATACATGCATGAGGCTGATGCTTGCAGACTTTCGTACTGCATCACAATAGCAAATATATATTCAGTGTAAATCGCAAATCAGAGTGATTAAATTATTGTAAACTTTACCGAGAAGAGCATCGCTTGTTTACATTCTAATTAGAACATCTAAAGCGATACAATCAACAAACTGTTTGTCTCATAAATACATGAATTTTTATATTTGTATACAACGTTTGATAATTTTCAAAAAAAATTGATTAAAATAAAAATACTCAAATTTATTCATCGAATGTCCCTCTATCTCACTAAATATTCTGCATAAGAATAAAATTTTGTATATTATGAATAACAATTTCATGAAAAAATTTATTTAACTTTATTTTTTCTTGATTAAAATGTCGCAAAATTTTGTAAAACCTGATGAAAATCTATAAAATTTTAAGCAGATCATAAAAGTAATATTAATCCATGTTGACTAGACACCAAAAATTTTTTTTTGAAAAAGTTACAACGCAGCACACAATTACATTTTTATTAAAAATTGCCGATGTCGATGAATCAACATAAGCGGAATAAAATAGACTTTTTCTATCTCGAATGTATGAACCGTTGAGCGTAGTGTGAAAATCATTCTCTTACATGTCATTTACACGTTCACACGTTTCGAAGCAACGGTGGAATGTGGCTTAATTAACCTGTCAGCGTGCGCGCAGTGTCTACGAACCAGACTTTAGCCACTTTTGAAATTTGACATAACAATATGTAAGTCATACGTTTTGCGAATTATAAATTCAACACATTTATGTAGAGATATATTACAAACTATGCCGTAGCTCATTTATTAATTAAATATAAAATTATTTATAATTAATTTTTTATGATTAATTCCATATGAAAATTGTGTGCTTACATATTGTTCTTATTTGATAAGAGCATGATTTTTAAATAGGAATGGTACTTGACATAAAAAAGACTTATATAATATTTTACATTATGATATAACATTTGTTAAAAACTGCAAATTTAAATTTTTATGCTAACAATTATTATTAACAATTATTAAAAAAATCTTTTAATTTCTTATTTCTCTTTTAATATCTGTTATTTCGAATCATAGTGGAGTTGTAATATGTACAACGTTGACGCGCGTGTATCTGTAAAATACAGATATATATAAATTATAAGGCAAACTATGTATTAAAATAATATATATACAGAGTGGCCTCGAACCTTCCAGCCAGACTTTGAGATTTTATAGAAAATTTAATTCTGAACAAAAAATTTTCTATAAACATGAATCGAAAAATGCTTCCTTAAGAAGTTATCGCTCAAAAATCTCTGATAAAGGAAGAGCAAAAGGTGAAAAGAAAATGAAATAAAAAGAAAATGAAACTTAAAAGAAAGAGCAAAAAATGAAAAGAAAATGAAACTTAAAAGAAAGAGCAAAAAGTGAAAAGAAAGTGAAATAAAAAGAAAATGAAACTTAATAAATTTCTTGAAAAAACGATAAAAATAAAAAATAAAAATTTTCTTTTATGAAAATAAAATTAATTTTTTTAGACTAAAATAGCACGTAATAGTAGAAAATAAATATAGATGTAAAAAACTTAACTGTTCTCAAAATTCTAATTAACGGTACGTTAATACGCATGCAAATTGATCAATTTTTTTAAATTAATTTCTCGGAAATTATTATAAAAATAACAAAGTGGACAAGACTTTTCTCTTCAGTTTTACCTGCTCTATCTGTTCTATCTAACGCGTCGGAAATTTTGTTGCCTATTCCTAGGGCTGGGTAATATTTGAAATGGTTTCATTTTAAATATATATTTAAAATGAAAATGTCATTTTGCATTTTGTATTTTAAATGCTTTTTGGAAAATCATTTCCATTTTACATTTAAAATAAAAATATCTATACATTTAACTATTTAAAATAGATAAATGTGACTTTCTAAGCGTAAAAGGAACCAAGTCCCGTGATTGGCCAAAACATAATTTCTTTTATAGCCACATTGAACTTAACGTTTGTGAGTATCACTTGTTCTTTAAGTTTCAAAAACAAAATTATCAAATTATCAAATAAAACTATAAAATGTATGAATACTTCAATAAATTATAAATAAAAGAAAAAGTCATTTTGCATTTGAAAATCATTTAAAATACCTATTTACTCATTTTACATTTAAAATAGATTCAAAAAATTCATTTTACATTTTGCATTTTAAATATATTTTTCAAAGTATTTTATATTTGAGATTTTAAATGCAATTCGAAAAGCATTTCGCCTAACCCTGCCTATTCCAATGTGCATTGATATACAGTTTCAGATAAGTTAAAATATGATTATTTCTATCGCTATTGCCTGCTACGCATTGTGCTATAAATTTCATTTCAAATGAATATACAGGACATTCGATTTAACTGTCCATGCCGATATTTCGGAAATTATCAAAGCTAGAAGAAAAATTCAAAAGCCTTTTCAATCGGATTTAAGGGACTTTAAGATGATTTCTAGTATGATTAAACTGTACTCCGTTGCATTGAATTTCGGGGGAGGAGGAAATCCTCCTATCAAATATCCTGTTTTGATAAATAATCTCAAATCTCTTTACGTGTTTTTTTTAACGCAGGAGTTAATCATCGTACAAGTTAATTATTTCTTAATAACATCGTAAAGATTGCGCACATTTATTACCTCCCAATATTTCTCGCGATGGCATTTAGAAAGATCCTACGAACTGGAATCTCGCCGAGTGAATGACTGCGAATGACGACAAGATGATTAGCATGTACGCAATACACAATACGTCACATACCGTAAGAAAAAATCGAGTCTATGTTTAAATAATATTTACAATATGTAAGCGCCAAATTTTATAATGTATTATATTGCATATATATATATATATATATATATATATATATATATATACATATTTTGCTACAAGAATAGTAAATGCGAGTGAGTATCGCAACAAAAATATTGCATCATGTATATAATATATATAACAGGTATACATATATTATATATCTAAATTAAAAGCATAGTATTTAAAATAATTAATATCTCAAAAAATAAATATTGCGTATATATATATTTTTAATTTGCATTTAAAAAAAACAAATATTTATTAAAATAATTATATAATGCTCAAAAAATGATCTTTTCTTTTAGATATAAATTGCCTCTCTCTCTCTCTCTCTCTCTCTCTCTCTCTCTCTCTCTCTCTCTATCTCTCTTCCTCTTAAAAAACATTTGATAAATATAAAAATCTATATTCCTTACATATTGTAAATAATCTAAATAATAATAAATTTTATAATCACATATACGTTAAAATATTTTAAAATACGCTATGCGCGACAATAAGCAATTAGTTCTGCTAATAATAAATAAAAAGTAATCTATAAATTATTTTATCTGGTTGTGTTTTGTCATTTGTCATCATTATTTTCTAGGATCTCTTTCTTCTTCTTGTTTCTCTCTCTCTCTCTCTCTCTCTCTCTCTCTCTCTCTCTCTCTCTCTCTCTCTCTCTCTCTCTCTCTCTTTTTCTTATTCGTTGCTCCTTTATAGCATTTGCTATAATACTCTCTCTTTATAGCATTTGCTATAATACTCTCTCTTTCTTCTTTTTAACAACTGTTCACGAAAATCATAAATATAATATATAGGACGAATGAATAACTGCAAATGTAGCCTAAAGAATAGATGTAGAAACAGAAGAAAAATATAACTAGCAAGTCCGTTTCTTTCGAACAAACAAACAAAAGAAAGTGAAGTAACTAAGAAATGTATTCTTATAAGTACAAAAAAAGAAAGAAGTATTACTGGATATTAGACTACTGGATATTACACACTCATGGCGTATATGTATGTTTTTTTCTTTTTATTTTTTAGCAAAAACATGATTAGGATCTTTTGTGTGTATTAATCATAATTATATAATCGATAATTGCGCGACATTTTTACTTTTGAAATTACGCGACGAACACTTTATTATTTATTATATCGCGATAAAGAGAAAAAGGAAAAATACAAATGTCCGAAGCTATGATTGTATAACGCTCGCAAATTAACGTATCAAATAAATCTAAAACAAAGAGAATACTGCAGGAATGCGAAAGTGGGAGGGCTTTTGCGTGGGAAAACCATAGACATAGTAAGTATAATAGACTACGCGTTTGACTATATCGACGCACCAACTTTAGAAGGAGACAACATGCTTTCATAGGAGGCTATGTGTCTCTGTCTATTAATATTTAGAGTGGGGCAGAAATTCAATATGGCTGTGACATACTACGAATCAGCGAAGACATCTTTTCCTCACCATGCGTCATTTAGACAAAGAGAGAGAGTCTGAGAAAAGAGACTTTCTCTTTCTAAGTTTCACGCTGCCTAAACAAAGGAAAGATAGGGAACGCGCAGTCTATACTTATTATGTCTATGGAGAAAACTGCGACCAACTTTATGCAGCGATACTACACCTGTTGCTCTTAGCTGCACTTTCCTGAATGTATACTGTACACATTTGTAATAAATAAAATGTATATGCTCATGATTATTTTATATTATTACATATTCTGCGCTTTATTTTGTGAACTCAACAGAGATATATTTTATTAATAATAAATATTTTTTGTTACATATATTATTTAATCGTATTTAAAATTACATAGAAGTTTTTATAAAAATTTTATTATTAAAATAAAAATAATATTAGTTTAGAAAGGCTCCAAGTAATTAATAAAAATAAAATGTAAAGTAGCAATAGGAACCATGCAGGCAATAGGAATTGTTTATTAATTGTATTATTATTATTGTTTGTATTTTGTCACTTTAGTTTTATTTTTATTCTATTATTTTCATTATTGAATATTTTGATCGTACTTTTAAACTTCGGGAAAAAATTGTTTGCGATGTGTTATTTTATGCTTTTGACAATATTTTGCTCCACTTTAACTTGTGAGTTCGACTAATTGTCACATTGTACTGTTAGAAACCAAGGCGGCAAGTTTAATTTTATCATCGGCTAATCACCTAGTGCAATGAACTCTGAACGATCCCTTACGTGTAAGTTTTCTTAAAGATTGTTCATACAAGCGTAATATTATTATCTGTCAAAAAACCGCTTCGATTACTTGCAGGCATCATTGAAAATGTAACGTGCTATCGTGATTGGATCTCTAACTTTGGACCGAATAATCGAGGAGTTGTTCATCCTTTCAACAGCAACGATGCTGTGGGATAGTTGTGACGACGTCTGAGAGATCTCAGAGCCGTATACGATTTTGTAATTTTGCGTCTAACCGACCAGATATTTGCAATTCGATCTGCGTTTCATCTATTAACGCTTAATTTAATTTTAATTCTATTAATCCGTGCGCTGATGATGACCAAAAGAAGAGCCGAAAGGTTCGTTTCCATTTCTTAATTTTTAATTTTTTAAATTTAAATTTAAATTTATTTTTTATTTCTTTAAATTCTAATGTTGAATTTTATTTAATTAATTGACCATAAATAAACATACGGTGTATGATCATCAATTATTTGTATTAATTTATTTGCGCCAGACTTACGGCGCTGATTCCTATTGCAATTTTACATTTAATTTTATTATTAATTTTTTTAGAAAAAATTATTAAATTTAATATTTACTTAAAAAATAAAATTTATTTTAATACAATATATATATATATATATATATATATATATGTATTTATAAAAATTACACAATAAAATTTATTTTAATAGAAATTATATATGTATATATATATATATATATATATATATATATATATATATTTATGAAAATTACACAATTTGTTTCTCTCAAGATATAAAAATTTCTGGAATAAATATATTTGGAAAAAATT
>JBCAUJ010000011.1:7857789-7872074 GCA_038406275.1 Cataglyphis albicans
TATATATATACGTATATATACATATATATATATATATATATACGTATATATACATATATATACATATATATATATATATAAATTAATTTTTCTCAAATATATTATATTTATTCCAGAAATTTTTATATATCGAGAGAAACAAATTGTGTAATTTTCATAAATCATCAAAAAAGCTTAAATTGCTGCAAAAGTGACGGCAAGAACAGTTTATTATCTAAGTAAATTTGCTTGATGTAGCTACAGCAAAGGATGTATCATAAAACGTATTATAATTAATTAGTATTCATTGCGATCTTACCTTTATTATAACAGTACAATAACGCTTTGTTCATGCGTGACAAGCTATTATTGTTATTAAACTCAGTCTTTTGAGAGCACTTGGCGCAAAGGGCTGTCAGTATTTTCCGAAAATGAACCCTCACATTTGCGGCGTAAGCTATTATCGGGTCAATTTCCGAGGATGCATTGCAAAGCGACTGAGAAAGGAATGACATGTTTCCCTCATACGCAAATGCACGTAATTGTGTAGTCAAATGCAATAGCTGAAACGATACTGCCTGACATGAACAGATTAATGCAATTGTTACTCTATTGGTAACATGTTTGCGTTGCTGCAGCATATTCTCGAGCAAAGTTAAAATAGCCTTCCGTTATCTCTTTGAATTAATTAAAAAAAAAAATATACTATTACGCACTATTTATTTAAAAAAAAAATTATACTATTACACATTATATACATACGCTTAAAATTCCAGAAATATATTTCGAGAAACAGGAAAAAAAGAGAAAAGATTTAATAAAAATAAATATTTTTCTATTGAAGCAGACAAAAGTTAAAATTGAAGATTGTACCTTGAATTATAATCTCTTCGATTCTCACAAAGTGCTTAAAGTTTCTACCTGCCGATATAATCCCGCAGTTTCAACTTCGAGTTTAGAGAATTGAATCACGTATTAATCTCCTTGAAACTTGGAACATTCACAGAATATCAGTATCTGTATATTATATTGCACGATATGCATAAATAATATATTTCAAGGTATTATCCGCTTCATCGAATGTGCCGCAATTTATTTCAAGTATAATTGAAGTTCAGTTGCGATTGTTGCTCGTCTTCTTTCGATTATGCTTTGAAACACAAAATATAACAGCATTGCATTTATCAGTGATCAATATCTACTCTAATGTTATGCATTTCCTTTATGCACATACTTCGAGATATTCCTATACACATTAAGTATTATATTGAATAAAACATTGGACCAATATTGTCTTGATAATACAACACGTAAAATCGGATATCGATTTGTGGAAACATTTTGCAAACATTGCATAACAAATAAGCCATTATACGCAAAATGAGATGTATATACGTTTATAAAAACAAAATAAAATTTGTATATATAGTGTATTTCATTCTTTATAAAATTATAGGAAAATAAATATCTAACTCTCATAATGTCAACCTCAAATATGTCGTTTTGTCTTCTTAAATCAAAAAAGAAAATATATAACTCTATGTGCCATTTTTTATTAAATTTTATTTACTTAAAATCATTTTTCTAACATATTATTTGCATCTAAAACATAACATTGCTTTCTTGATAAAGAAAGGGTAAAATAAAAAATAAAAATAAAATGATTAAAATAAGGCACAGAATTATATAATTCAATTTATTAAATCATACATGAAAAAATTGGCATGTTGATAATGAAATGTACAGAATTCTGTATATTTATAATTTATATATTTCTATTTATATATATAATTTATATATCTATTTATATATATAAGTTATATATATATATATATATTGCAGAACACACTCAGATTAGAACATGCACTAAGATTCGGATAAAATATCCTCTAACGTTTTATCGTCATGGAGAGGCGAATGTCCCAATGTGGGATCGCTTTCTAGAAATTCGCGCAGTTCAGACTCGAGATCGGTCACGCCGGATGGCTCCGTCGCGCTCAACAAGGATGGCGGCGTCTGACTACTGTGTGTCATACCGATTTGCATCTGAATCGGCGGCGGCGGCTGAGTCGCGCCTACAATACTGATATTCTGATTCTGCTGACCAGTCGGGCTTAATAAATTCGTATTCTGAATCGGAGAAGTTGGCATCAGGTTTGACAACACCTGATTAGTTCCATTGTTCGTATTCGGCGGCAGTAACGAATTATCGGCGACTATAGTAGGATTATGCGTGATCGGTTCGACTTCCATGGGCTCTGGTCCATTCAAAGGTGCTATGCCCATCGCTCTACGCAACCCATCGACTGGTGCAATCGCCGACGGAGGCAATTTCTTCGCTATGTCGGTCAGATTATCAGTGATCTTCTCGGCCAGCATTACTTCAGCTTCTCCTGCTTTAGAAACATTGGACAGATGTGCCGGCGGTGGCGCTGACAAACGTTCGTGCTGGACTTGTTTCAACCGGCCCAGCATCTGTGATGTGTCATCCAAACGACTCTGTAGAACAGCGCGTTCTTCACTGTATTTAAATTCCTCTTCTGCAAATAGAAAACCATTTTATGTAAATATATAATGCGAAAGAGAAGCGACATCAAAGTTATTAAATTGTTCTGACAACTTATTAAACGAAATAGTTTTTCTATTTTAATAAAATTTGCTGCACAAACTTAAGCATATACTCAAGCTAAAAAATTCATAATATAAATTATTATTGCAGATTAATTAAAAAAGTGTTAAATTATTTCTCTTTATTGATAATTCCATATATTATAATTATGTTATAATTACCTAAATTCTCTAAAAAGTTTATGTCGATACCGAGTTCCGAAAGTGTCTTCAGTTGTTCGATATCAACCTTGACTTTATCCAGCGTCGAAATGTTACGATTCATGTCCTGTATAGGCTTTTCTAGTATATGCTTGATTTTTTCCTCTTCTTCCTTCAATTTTCGTTTTTCCTCAAGAAACTTCTTCGTCTTTCGATGATCTCCACTTGTGAGAATGTCCAACAGATCGTCGACCATGGTCAATGTGTAATCACAATCCTTGGCAAAGTCCAGAATTGATTCAGCATATTGTACAGCCGTTTCATCGCCGTAAGTTTGATAGACTAAGTCGGTTTCCTCCTTGGTAAGATTAGAAAACGTCGAATCATAGCTTGGTGCGTACGAACCAAATGCCCCGTAATACAACGGTTTCACCGGCTTCGACATGTTTCTACGATCCTCTCGAAATCCAGCCAATGCTCCTGTGCCATGATTCAACTTACCTATCAATTGACCTAGCGACACAGGTCTCTGATTGGTCCCAGGAATGATTCCGTCTCCGGGTACAATAATCTGCAGACTGGTAGTGCCGTCTTTCTTCTGTCGCAGAAAACCCATCTTAGAGTTGGCTCTCTTCAGACTGAGTTTCTCCGTCGCCGCTTTGGCTGCTCCTCTCGCTTGCTTCAGTATCTCTTCAGGTGTCAAGTCATCCGGTATTGCCTCGAATTTGCCTAAACTAGCCAGTCTCATTTTTCTCTGATTTTCCTTCCTAAGTTCCTCTGCCTCTTCATTGCGTTCCTCTTGTTCACGCTCTCGCTCGATCTGCTCCTCCGTTACGGGAACATCCAAATTGTTGGGATCTTCGACGCCCAATTCGAATCCAAGCTCCTCCTTCGTTATATCATTCATGTACATCAGTACTGGCCTGAGCTGTCGTAATTTCTCGGGAGTGACCATTTTCAAACCGACGTGCAACAGTTTTTTCGCCGCCTTATAGTAAATAGTATCAGAATGATTATAAGTCATAGCGTTATCACACATGAGCTTGAAATCATCTATAAATTCTTGCAGATTCTGATAGTTGTTGTCATCTATCTTTTGTTTTATCGTGCTGAAATCCATGGGATTTGTGATTATCTGAGAATAACCGGGCGCGATACTGTCCGTAACTGGCCAAGCAAAAAATTGTTGTGGATCTCGCTTTTCCATTGACCGCAACAAGTGTTCCAATAATCTCTGGAGAGGCGTGCGCTCTGCTATTTTTCTAAGAACGCATGTCCTAGGTTCACGATGTGGTGATAGAGAGCTTATACTACTAACGCCTACCCTTAATTCGCCACTTGGCGGTGGCCTAAGTGGTAACAACTGATTGTGATTAGTACAGCTCTTCTTAGGTACTGGCTCGGCTAAATTTTCGTCAGCATCGCCGACTGATTCCTGACTCGATTCTTCTTTTCGTCTTTTCTTGTCCTTATGATGATGTTTATGTCGTTTATCTTTCTTTTTCTTCTTTTTTTTAAGCTTCTTGTGGCCGACATATCTGTCGTATTCTGTGTCCCCTTGACTGACAGAATAGTTGAGACCCAATTGTTGTTGGTAATGTTGCGACAGCATCGCGGCCTGACTCGGCGACTCACTGCCGTGTTCAGGCGTTCCAGTATTGCCTCCTACTTTCAAGATTAACTTCAAGCTAGGCTGCTTGTCCGTCGTTGTATACTGACCCTCTGTTAAAGAAGAAGGAACAATCAGTTGTTACATTCTAAATAAACCTTTTAAAGCAGCGTACTAAAATGTTTGTTCTCTCTATAAAAGCTATACACATGATTTGCCGCATGCAGCAATCTTGCAGGAAATCTTGCAGAAAATTATGCAGGATAAGAGTATAATATGCACACAAGAAACAAGAAACATCGAGAGATGAGTAATATGAAAGTATTGAAAAGAAGTGCAAATTGTAAATAATTATAAAATCTACAGGATACATTAAAAGAGACAAATGGATGGGAAGTATATCGACGATAATATAAAGATGACTTTATGAACAGGATAATGACCTTGTTTTCACATTCAACAAACTGGAAGCGAGATGGAAGTAACTCGACTTAAACCAAACAAATCTTAATAGAAATATACATTATAAAATAATTTCCATTGTTACATTAAATCGATTGAATAATCGGTGGGAATAATCAGGGAGAGCAATCATCAAAATTGAAAACACCTCGTTAAGAGGTAAAGCGAAGCATATATGGCTCTCAATGCCACAATATATAACAGCCATAGGAATTATGTGATTGAAGTGCAACAGGTTTGTCTACGTGTAACTGTCTAAATGTATGTACCTTGTGCCCTATGCATATTATCCTGTTATAACAACTCTTGTTGCATAAATCTTGTTGCACTTCAACAAATTCAATGGATGAAAAAAAAATTGAAGGGTTTGGGGGCAATTGATAATCTTAGAAGCACAGCTAGCTTCTGTCGTGCAACCAGTCCATGTCCGTTATTATTCGTCACTTACTTCTACGTCACGCCTGTTGCTGTGGAACGCTTCGTTTATACTTTCGAATCCACCTCACTTTTACTCCAACCTCACTCTCAGTTTGTCCGTGGTGAAAACGTAGTCAACATTCCTGTGCATCATTAAACTATGAGTATGAGAAGGATTCCAATGAAAATTTACAAAAAGTGTAAATTGTATTAAACACCAAAGAGTAAAGATTTTAGCTCTTTATTCTGGAGCATTTTCTTTTTCATTCGAATCCTTTTTATGATTGACATATAAGTAGTGTTTGATTTGTGGTGCCACGTAATGATGCCTCAATAACATATATCCTTACAAATTCTTACAAACCTACATATAACCTCTAATTCTCTATCTTTTTTTCTGTCTCTCTTGCTCAAAGATTATATTTTTCAAAATATATTTCCTCGTTGACAGAGAGTAAATCATTTTAACAGAAAATAATATCCCACTGTTCTTCTTCGTCATTTATTCTAATGATTGAACGTGGATGACAATCAACGACAAACTCGACTTTCACTCGATAAGAATCGACAGACGATGTAAACAATAGAAGGAGAGAAAAATTCAAAAACAACGTGCTCGGAATAGTAGACAATTGTCACAGATCGAGATCCTAAGTGCGAGATCAAAGTGTCTGGACCGAAGAGAGTCGCGTATATTTTCATCCTTTCCTCACCTTCGTGTCTCTCGCGTTTATGCTTTTTGTGTTTCTTCGAACCCATTTTTCGCGCGTTTGATCACAGCTTCGTGCGAAAAACAACAATCGGCGTCTCTTAGCGTTACCTTCTCGTAACAGCCGCGCTACCCGTTGCGTATACAGATAACACAGTAATAGCTGCCATTGATGACGTCACATTTGCTGTCCGCCGTGCCAATTTATAACTTGCGTGGAACACCGGCATGCGCGCGAACTGTCATGGTGGCGCGTCGCCCGCGCGATTCGGATATCAGTGTTCGCGTTATTCCGAAAATATGTACTTAAATTATTATTAAATTGCTATCTTTCTTTCTCTCTAATTGAAGAAATAACCAGATGTGGGCGATATTTTCGAAGCGCGCTTTATAAATCGATTTTTTTTATCTCGATATGAATGACCGCGATAAAAAGTATGCGAAACGAAATGTCCGGTGAAGTGTAAAGTAAGTTTCATTAATGAGTATAGATACGATCAAATATTTTCTTTTTTTTTAATACCTACTTCATTGTTGAATTTTTTTCGACGACATTTTTATCTCAGTCGCTCGATGACCGAAGATATTTAACGTTGAAAGTGAGAAGAGCGCAAGAAAGAGAACACAGACCCGGCTGACCTACGGGAAAAAAGCGACTTCGCGTTTCGAACATGGCGGCCATTGCGCGTCCGTGCGGCCGTTCGCGTAGAGAAAGCTTCGCGGACGAAAGAAACCCTCCCTAACCTATAAAAATGCGTCACGTACCGGCACTGGTTACCGTCAATCGTCCGGCACACTACTTACCTGCACCGATCGCGGCTCCTAGACAATAAATCCCTCTTAACGATCTCGAGCGACTCACCTCGCACGACGACGGACGGCTCGACGACGCGATTAAAGGGACGCCGATCAGCTGTTTCTCGTTCGAAACGCCGAAAGATAGATAGACAGAGAGAGAGAGAGAAAGAGAGAGAGAGAGAGAGAGACGGAAAAGGAGGAACGGAGACCGAGGAACGCGTTCCTGCGGGCTGAAACTGCGGGGAAAAAAATACCGTTCGCTCTCGTGCTATACTCGATACTACCGTGCCGATGCGAGATATGCGTCCAACTTGGATTCTCACCGACTGATTTGTACCTTTCCGCGAAATCGCCTGGAATGCGAGATGATAAATTGAATATAGCATTAGAGATAAGCGGGATTATTATATAGCCCCCGCTATTTTACATATGAGATAAATTTTCATATTTTTTTTTCTAGACAGATATTTAAAAATATTGAAATAAAAACAGTTGGATTTTTTTCGAATACTTTTCACAAAATGTTCTCACTTTTTTTTATTTCTTTGAATAGAGTAAACATTATTGACATGTGTATATGTAATAAAATTAGCAAGACTATAACTCTTTAAAAAACTTAAAATACCTCAAGGAATATTGTATTGGAAATACTGTTCGAGTGTCTCTTCTCTCTTCTCAGAGAATGATTTATAATTGATGACGTTCTTATACAACGTTCCGAAACGTAATGCAAATGTTCGCTCGCGGCGGTTTCAGAAAAAAAAAGATGGTTTGTTGCAGTCATTGCGATTTTGTATCTTTCCTTATCTTTAAAAATTTTATATCCCAATGTATACGCGAATAGATTTTTCCTCCGCAAGGCGTGACGTAATCGCATACCTCGCACAGTCGCGTAATCCTGAAACTGTGAATTCTTATTATATGCAATTTGAAATGAAGCATGAACTTGCTAGTTACGTTACTGCACGCGAAATGGATGATTGAGGGCCCGTAAGAGGGCGAGCCGATACTGCAGAGGTGCAAGAAAATATATTGAGTATAGAGTGTACCATCGAGGACAATTTTCTGGCGCCAATTCAATGCCTATTCCATCTTCTTTAATCAGTCTCGTTTCTTCCTCTTTCCTCTCCGCTCTCATCTCATCCTTTTGTTTTCGTTCTTAGCTTCATTCGTTCATTGTATTACGCTTTTTGTATCGGTCTTTATCCCTCTCGTCACTCTTTGTCCAGTCATCAATCGTCTGTGTGTCTTTCTCTATCTCTAATCTCACCTTTATACTAATATTATTATAATTATCTAAAAGATAAGAGAATATTTTCTTTTGTCACTCCTTATATATTTCATAATATTTAACATCCTAGGATGTTCTGCTCCAAGATTAAATAAAATAATCTATCTCTGACTATTTATCTTTTATCCTTTTCTCCCCGTCATCATTCTCTTTGTCATTTCTTATGGCATCATATTTTCCCTCCCCTTCTCTTCATCGTTATTTTCCTTCATCTTTCTGTTGTTTTTCTCTCTCTGTCTTTCACTCTTGGTTTCCTCAATACACGTAACGCTCACATTGTTAGTATATATATATACATATCAGTATATACCAGATACAATTCTCGCTTTTCGATACCATGCGTTGCTCTCTTTCTCTCTCTCTCTCTCTCTCTCTCTTTCTCTCTCGCTCGCTAGCCTGTCATCCCATCCCTCCTTCTCCAGTCACTGCCCTTACTCCCACTCCGCACTGTCTCATGTGTATAACGATAACACCGGGCCGCGGCGTCGCGCTGCGTACAGTAACGTTCCGTAATTTCACATCGGCGAATGGGGAATGCGCACGCGAGTGACAGCGCGCGAATGTGCCGGACTCGTTTGCGTCTCGAGCGTCGTTCGATTGTGTATTTGCATCGCGAGTGATTGATCGTCCGACGTTTTGGTCTCGCGATCCGCCGTTGGCTCTGCCATCCGATTCGGGGAAGGAGGTAAAATACACGAAATACAAGATAGGGTAGGAAGAAGATGGAGAGGTTTCGAGTGACGCCGGCGAACAACGCCACACGTTACACGCAGCCGGTACGCGGCGATTGCGGTGAGTATTCGTTTGTTTGTTTGTTTCATTTTCGTAATGTATACACATACGCGTGCGTCATGTCAGCATACGCGGCGAGAAACCCCACGTGCTCGTCGTGGAACGACGGACGCGTGGGTCTGTCGCCGCGCGCGCGTATTTTTAACGCCGATCGCTTCGCATCTTTCGTGCATGAGTCGCGATAATGCGAGCCACCATGTTGCGCGCTATCCGCGTGCTCCGCTTGCGGCTGACTTCGCATCATTCTTGGAGCTGGCGGCGCATGGCTGTCGCAGGTCAAAATCCTAGCGTGTGATAGTTTCTGCGTCTAGAAAAAGGGGATGAAATCAGGCATGATTCATTATCGAAGAAAGTAACGATGGCTTTCGGATAACAAAATATACCCAGATAGCGCAAACCTGCTCTATATATATTCTATAAATATTCTTTAGTAAATATTTGAATATTCTAATAAAGCGAAAAAAAAACGATCTATAAATCTGCGTAGAACTTCAAAATGAGACCGTTTTAAATGCGATGTTCTAAGGACATTTATAAAATATTCTTTCAACATGAGACTATTCCTACAAAGATTTAAAGATAATTCTGTAAGAATATCCTCAAATAGTATATTTGGCACTGAGTATATTTGACACATAGAATATATTGTGCTATCAAGATATACTGTTTCCTGAATAACATAATTGAGGCATCATTTTTCAAATCTCGAATAAAAAAATAAGGATCTTAGCTATTTGATAACGAGTTGTTTTAAAGTAAAACTCGAATAAATTATTCAAAATGGATTCGTTCATTGATGATTAGAAAATGTCAGCGTTGGGTAATATTAAAATTTCACGATAATGAGAATTAATTACGAATCGAAAAAGAAATAAATTGTTGCATGCTGCTGCAAAACAAAACACTTTGCAAAATAATAGACATAATTATATAACAGCGAGGTCAATCAATGCGACTTGATAAAAGATATTTGCAAAAACATTCGCAGTGAATAGCATTATCCTCGCTACATTAATCAATGCATTTACATGCTCAATCGCAACTATTTTCGCATTATCGTCAAATAATATGAAAATATGTACGAGATATTTTCTTGCTGTTATAAAAAGCAACAAGTATATGACTTATTGATAATTTATCATCATTACCGTATTCGCCTGATTTCTCATCGAAAAAGATACAATCTGTGAACATCCAATTTGTTTTATCCTTTGTATCAAATAAAGGGTAGCTCGGCATGTCGAGAGAAACTTTCGTTTCAAGGTCGATCGATCGATCGTCGTCACGTCGGAGATTAAGACCGATCGTATTAGAAGTTCGAAGTAGCTATGATCAATAAAAACTGTTTCATAAGCATTTTCTTTTATGTTAGTCTTCGAAAGCATATTCCTTAATGAATTGGAAGCTTATCTTTCTTTATTAAAAATTTTTCTTCATTAATTGTTGTGTAATAATAAAAATTTCTTTTTTTTTTTAATATAAAAATTTAATCTTAATGATTAGGTAATTTTAATGACTTTATTTACCATATATTAATATTGAGTAAGCTTTACTTAAAAATAAAATAAAGAATTTAATTATTAAAATATTTAATACGCGCTCGCGCGTGTGTGGGTGGGTATGTGTGTGTATTAATAATTGGAAAAAATTACAACAATTTAATCGTAGAATGAATAATTCTAAGTTTATCAAAGAGGAAATATTTATAAAGTACTACATACAATACATATCTGTGTGAAATCGAATTTGTATAATAGTGCTCTGTCTTATCTTTCTTAAATAATGGTTTACAAAATATTTGATATATTTTTCAAGCATAGAACTAAAGTATAAAACTAAGAAAAAAATACTGAGTAAAAGAAGAAGTCTTAACATTTGAATGAGACATTAAAATATTATATGTATAATATAAATTCACATGTATAATATAAATTCTTTTCAATCGAAAAAAATATACATTTTTATTAAGAGTTAGTTTATGATCGACTGTTTGCGTTTGCGTGTTTTATGTTTTCTCGAAACTCTTCAGCATCGTGCGCAAAGCTTGGCTATTTTTATCGAGAAACGATCGTCTCAGGCGCATTTATAAATGACAATTTAACACGTCCAGCATTTCCGTTTAATAACGTGACTTTTCAATTTTATTGGTAGATCGGTTATCGACAATTAACACTTATCGTTGATATTTTCATTCATGTGTGCTGTTTTACTTCACTTTTTCGTTATACTATAATCATATGCGACACGTAAAACGAACAAATTTTATCGTTAAATTAACCAAAAAAACAGACATTGTGTTTAATATCGAAAACCGTTTCAAGGATTCGAGTTAAGGAATTGTTATTTAATTATCAGTGCGCATTTACTATTTTACATATTTTCGACCATGACGTTGTGTGTGAAAGTTATTTTCTCATTTAAATAAATGCAAGATGTATTTTGCAAGATATTACACTGTTCATTGCATTTCTTGCAATGATCAAAAAAGGAAATAGAGTATGGTGTATCGGTTATATATTCATTCGCATCAAAAAAACGCCCGTTCTGGCAGATCAATCTGCGTAAACAGAATGCAGCGAACTGCAATGAGATAAACGCCCGTCAAATCAATTGCAAGCAAAATTGTTTGACGCGAATTGATGTAATGCACGTCGCATGAGACAATAATTGTCGCCGCGGTAATAACCGCGATTATTATATAGTAGCGTTTGAAAATGCTCGAACGTTTTGAATTCTGAATAAAATTTAAATTTAATTGCAAATTTTCTTTCTCACAAAAATATTATTTTAAACGTAATATAATATCCTAGAGAACAGCATTCTAATAAAAAATTATTTCTACTACTTTTTATATGTAATTTGAAAAATCTCGCACAAACGTAATGCTATGATATAATAAATATATAATATACTATATAATATAATATATAATAAACATATAATATAATATAAATTTTAGAAAAAATCTTTGGAAGAATACAATAATCGAAACTGTTTAATTTTATAGTAATTGAAATTTTCATGATTGTTACAGTTGCGACATTTTTATTTTATTTTCTGTTATTTCGCATCTATGAAAAAATAGTGATTTTCTTTGAGACAATTTAATTTTTTTTATTAAAATCATATTCTCTCATGGGTATTAAAGTGCATCTAAGTTCATATTTTCTACTCTCTTTGCGACCGCCGCAGAATCTTATCGTTTAATACGATAGCTAGAACAGATATTGACGTTTAATGTTCCATTATCGTTCCTGAATTTTTTGACCATGATTCATAAAACTATAGAGATATTGCTATGATTTCACAAATTCATTGCATAATGATGAAATATATTGTTCTAATAAAATATATTGAACAATATATTGAAATTATTGTTCTAATAAAAGAGGAAAAAATAAAAGTTATTTAATCTTTCAATATTGCTCAATCTTTATTTCATGATTATTATTTTTTTTATGATTATTATTTTATTTCATTATGATTATTTTATTTTTATTTTTTATTTTTTTATAAATTCATTCGAGTCGTGAAAGTACGTCCATGTGGAAGATCAGAATGCTATCAATAATCCAGGATTACAATCGCCAGGCGATTATGCGCATCAATCCAATTCTCTGTAGAACTTTGGTGTTTAATTTGGTTCGCGATAAATACTTGTTGGAAAAAGGAATCGTGGTCACTTGACGTTCCGTGACCGCAGCTGTAGCGACGTGTTTTCCTGGAATGAATGCGCGCATGTGAATGAAACACGCACACACGCTATTATATGTAAGTATGTAAAATGACGAATATATGGAAATCATTTCATGAAGCAAGATGAAATTTTATTGCGAATCCGACGCGCTGAATTTTCTAAAAAGAAACCTGTCTGACCTCTGATTCATAAGCTTCGCATGAGAATCACTCGTGACACCGGTCCGAAAGCTGGACATTGTCGATGAGGAAACTCGCCCTGGCAGAGTGAGATAGGAAGAGCGTGAGGGGAAGACTGTGCAGCTGCATCCCTGCCACAAAGCAGATTCGACGGTGATCGATAATCGCACAACCCCGCCCTACCCTTATGATCGTGCACGTGTCGCTCTTATGATCTTTTCTGTGGCTTATTTACCTTTACTTGTTTTTATTTCTCTTTGTTAAATTGATGAATCAAATAGTGTACAAAAGATAATTGTTTTTAAAAAAAAGTATGCAATTATTTGTAATATATTTTTTTATAACAATTATTTATTTTTTCTTTATACCATTTGATTCATCTTATTATTTTGTACATAAAAGTATTACAATACAATCATCGAATACTAAATAATTTTCGAGATATTTTATATTTTATACTAAAATATGTCAGATTAAGATACAAAATAACTCAAAAAATTCTTAATGAAAAAATATTTTATTTTAGTGTTTTGAAAAGCTCTCAAAATAAGCTACAAGAATATGCAATAAAAAACGGGGGTTTCCATTAAAAAATTTTAAGTTAACCTTGACCTGACTTTGGCAATGCCACCTATGGTCAAATTAATATTGTCATTAAATGCATCTTTTCAAGCCTTACAACTTTTGTCTGAAATATTTTTCTCTATATTGTAACGTTTACGAGATATTTGAGTGTTATATATATACACAGAGTTCAGAAATACACCGACAAACCCGGATGATGAGTTCATATAAAAACAAAAAAAAATGTCTTATGAACATGGGAATGTCTGGTTTATTAGGTATAAACAAAAACTGACTATTACAACAAATGCTCAAAATATCCTTCTCCTGTTTCAATGCACGCATGGTCACGATTGTTGCAGCCTTTCAAAGATCCTCTGACAGTTGCGGATATATTCAAGCATCTACGCGTTTCTTAGCGATTTCAATTTCATAAACTAGGGCTTCGATTATAACTCATAAACCAGCCGGCATTTCCCAGACATTTTGTTCATATGACATTTTTTCTTGTTTTTATGTGAAAAATTTATCACCCATGTCAGTGTATTTCTGAATCACCCTGTATATATATATATATATATATATATATATATATCTATCCCTGTATATATATATAGTCCATATTCTGACTACAATTAGCATTAAATGTGGTCGACTGGTTCTCATTTCGTGTTGACATTGAACTCAATCTTCATATTAGGTGAATCAAATACATAATTAGCTGGTCACATTTAAATAACGCGAAATTGTTCAATAAAAATACTTGCATGTACGTCTACCATATATGTACATACACATGCGCCTCCTTCATATATACAGGAAAATTCGCCCCGTGAATCAAGTAAAACGTGTGGCGCCCTCGAACAATCGAAGTTAAAGGATCTCACTGCCAGTTAGTAACTTTTTTACCTATGCCTTTATCCAAATGAGGAATGGCTTTGATGAAAGATGTGTTAGAATTTTGTTTTTAAAATAATTTATTTTTACATAAGTATTATGATTGATATGTATTATAAGTA
>JBCAUJ010000011.1:7882225-7894725 GCA_038406275.1 Cataglyphis albicans
TATTTATTCATTATACGAAAACTGTCTTTCATGTTCCCCAAAAAAAACGAAATGACTTTCCGAACAACCCAATACATGATTGAGTTCCCTTTGGAATCAGTTAAAACATCTATTGAAAATCATATGATTCCATTTAAAAAAACATCAATGACCTTGAAATAACATTCAAGATGATCTTGATACGATCTTAATACTTTTTAATTTCATCATCGTACTTCTCCTTTTGATTCGTACAATTTTTTCCTTTATCATTTTCTTGTACATGTAATAGTAACGGAGTTATTTGAAGTATGAGTCAGGGCTGGGCGAAATGCTTTTCGAATTGCATTTAGAATCTCAAATATAAAATACTTTAAAAAATATATTTAAAATGCAAAATGTAAAATGAGTTTTTTGAATCTCTTTTAAATGTAAAATGGGTAAATAGGTATTTTAAATGGTTTTCAAATGCAAAATGCCTTTTCCTTTTATATGTAATTTATTGAAATATTCATACATTTTATAATTTTATTTGATAATTTGATAATTTTCTTTTCGAAACTTAAAGAACAAGTGATACTCACGAACGTTAAGTTCAATGTGGCTATAAAAGAAATTGTGTTTTGGCCAATCACGGGACTTGGTACCTTTTATACGCTTAGAAAATCACATTTATCTATTTTAAATGGTTAAATGTACAGATATTTTTATTTTAAATGTAAAATGAAAATGCTTTTCCAAAAAGTATTTAAAATACAAAATACAAAATGACATTTTCATTTTAAATATGTATTTAAAATAAAACCATTTCAAATATTACCCAGCCCTGATAAGAATTAAATGAAACAACCTGTATATGTATATATAATATAAATATTAGCTTTTATTAAAAATAATGCAATATTTCTTTGCGAAGAATTAATTATCACAACGTGGTTAATTTTGTTAGTCACACATCAATCACTAAATGTTACGCAGTTGCAGCGCATCTGGTAGTGATATCTATGAGCGCATGTGAGTAATCCACAGCACTTAACAATAATCGCATTAAAGTTTTATGCGCAACAAGCATAAGGCGAACGCGAAGAAAGGCTTCAATTATTCGGATCATTGAAAAACCATATGGATCGACTTAAAATTTTATAAACATGAAAGTCAATAAAAAAATGGGATGAACATTTTAATTATTGGGAGACGTATTACACAATTTCAAATTTATTGATTTACCAAAAATGGATTTCATTTTATATATGAACCATATATACATCATATATATGATTATCATCAAGAGGAAACTAGCGCAATATAATCAGTATTGAGATATAAAAAGAATATTATTCATTGTTCAATATACACGGATCATATTGACATTGAAAATTTTAATTTATAATAATTTTATATATGATTTTAACACAGTGATATAAGACATAAACTCTTATAGATTAAAAGAACGTAATTTAATACAGGATAAACTGCATTTGATGATTAAAGGTATAATAATTTTTGAGATATCCCTCGATATTTTTATCACATAAATGGAGAAATTTGTTCTCGCCAGTGTATCTCATTTTCCCACTATCCTAAGTTATCACAGGATATTTACAACAAAGAAGATAATGCTGTCAATTCCCAAGTCGCGCAAGCTGATATGACATCTTCTTGCATCGGAAAAAACGCGTTCGAGAAAAATGCAAAATGCTTATAATCTGTGCGTGTAATCGGCACGGATTCGAACTGGGTCGAGGAGACAGACCCCGTTTCTATCCTTCGCGCATTCGCGAATTTATTGCCCGCGGCCGAACAACAATCGACGATTCGGGTCAGAACCGGGCTTTGCATTGCACCGACCCGGAAGACGATTGAGACGAAAATCGCGCATATAAATGTACGATAAGTGTCGTTATAAATTGTTGAATGTAAAATTTAATGTAAAAAGAGAATAATACGATATGAAATTTATATCGTATTTTTTTGTGACTAATATTACTTTTTATGCGTTGATAATTTATTAAACCGGAATTTTGAGAATTACGATAATAAATTGAAACGCGTAAATATAATGTTTATAATTATTTTTAATTATATGTGTAGCATGTGTTATAATTATATGTTAAAATAATATATATTTTATTTTTTACATTTTATAAGTTACATACGTTATATAAATTATATACAGAGTGTCCTAGATCATTCATACACTTTTTTTCTATCGCTAAAATATATCAGATTAAGTTACAAAATAACTCAAAAAATTCTTAATGAAAAAATACTTTATTATAGTATTTTGAAAAGCTCTCGACATAAGCTATAAGAATATGCAATAAAAAATAGAGAATTTCATTTAAGAAATTAAAGGTGTCCTTGACTTGACCTTAACGATGCCATCCAAGGTCAAACCAATGACACCATCTTATGTTCCCCTCAAAACCATACAATTTTTGTTGAAAACTTTTTCTCCAAAAATGCTTAGTTTTTGAATCGAAGGTCAAGTCAAGGACACCTTTAATTTCTTAAATGGAATCCTCTATTTTTTATTGCATATTCTTATAGCTTATATCGAGAGCTTTTCAAAACACTATAATAAAGTATTTTTTCATTAAGAAGTTTGAGTTATTTTGTAACTTAATCTGACATATTTTAATATAAAATATAAAATATCTCGAAAATTATTTAGTGTTCGATAATTAGTATCGTAATACTTTTATGTACAGAATAATAAGATGAATCAAATGTTGTACAGAAAATAATTGTTTAAAAAAAAATATGCAATTATTTGCAATATATTTTTCTATAACAATTATTTATTTCTTTTTTTACACCATTTAATTCATCTTATTATTCTGTACATAAAAATATTATTATTACATCAATTATCGAACACTAAATAATTTTCGAGATATTTTATATTTTATACTAAAATATGTCAGATTCCAGATAAAAAGATGTACAGTCCCTGTATAAGTTATATATAAGTTATATATAAGATATATAAATTTAGAAGAAAATTTTAAAAACATATGACGAGATTTATTATCAATTATGATGTAAGGAAATTAATTATACCGCATGCTCTCTGTTTAAAATGCAATTATACATAAAGGATAAAACTGTGGAAAAATACAAGCTGGCAAGAATGTGACGTGGGGGGGAGGGAGCGGGGGGAGAAACGCTTTTCTTGCGACACAAATCGTGTAAACTGTTAGGTAAACAGTAATTAATGACAACTTGTCGTTTTAATTGTGCAATTGCAAACGCATGCCGCGAGTGATTAGTACATTTAATAATAGTCAAGGTTAATGCATAATCCGTTGATTATCGTGCCTTCCTGGGTCAATTTGATTGCGAATTGTACAGGCTTATTCTCATGACATGATGTGATGTGATAAGATGTGATAAAAATGTATGTAATAGAAAAAAAAGCAGAAGTTTTAAAATTATTAGAAGAGAAATATGAAAGCTTCGCAAAGATAATTAAATAATATATGTATATATGTCTTAAAATAATATGTATATGAAAAGATAATTAAATAATATATAATTAAATTAATTAATTATTTATATATTAATTATTAATTATTTATATTTATTAATTTATTAATTAATTAATTAAATAAATAATATATGTATATATGTCTTAAAATAATATGTATATGAAAAGAATTTTTTGCTCATTTTTTCCAAGATTCAAGATTTACGCATAAAGTTGATTGCAAGATTTCGGTAGTAATAATATTTTTGAAAGGCTGCACACTCTTTTGATATGTAAAATGATGCGTCATGCCGGTACGCTCTAAATCGCACACTCGGATGCATTTCATGAAACTCGATGTAGTTAATTCGATAACCGGCTTATTTCGATAGATGATTCCTAAGTGAAGCCCTCTGTGTTTTAACATCAAGCTGTAACAGTGCAAATTTATTACCAGCTGATTGATAGGCTTCATTATTATATCCGCGCGTCGTTTTACCGAATCAGATATTTGATAATTAATTACGATCATTTTATTGAAACATTAAAGCAATATAAATTTGCAAAATTTCCATAAAATAACAAGTAATAGTAAAGATAGAAATAGCATTGATTTTGATCATTGCCGATGTACATTCATAAATTCTTTAAGGAATTATAAATAATATAGTTATTTATATAATCAATTGTATGATAATGTGTATTGCAATTACATGCAATATCATCTCAAATATTGCAACATGAATTGCAATACGCAATATTGCTAAATGAGTTTGTAAGAAGAAATAAAAACTATATCGCATGAATAAATAGACAAGTAATTGTTGTTTATTTTTCTTTTTTATGCATATTTGATGTGCTATTTCTTTTTTGTCAAATTTAATATATGCCTTATACATTTTCAAGACAAACTCGTTGAATTATCACCTCAAGTTTGTCCAATCCTACTGCAAACACTTTGTCAAATATACACATAGTGAGAAACATACATCATCCGGTATTTCATCTCGGCAACTCTCAGATAATTCGTTCTTTCTCGCCGGACTTGTCACTCTTTATGATGAAAAAGCCAAACGGGGTGACGCAACTCTCGAGAAGAATGATGCACTTCCGTCATTGCCGAGTTGAATCGTTACTTTTTCGAGAGAGCGCGGGAACGTGAGATTAATACCAAGTTGATATTGCACAGTGTATATTTTCCGTCGCGTAAAAGGGCGGCTTTATTCTTTCGATAATGCACGCAAATGCGTCTGCCGCAGGATGATTCCTGAGCTTTTCCGACATTTAATATCCTGCCAAAGGATGAAATATTCTTATTTTCCGCTTTTTTTCATGGGGAAAATAATACAAACCGTATTGCATACACGATTTATTCTCCAATGTATACTTTGCTTTTTCTTGTTTTTCCTTTTTTTTTTAATTTCATCTTATAATACATAATTTTCGTGATTCTTTTTAAGTTCCACGAAGGGAGCTTTTGCGAAGAAATAAGCTAATATTATTAGTTTTTTAATCCCGTGTTATTAATTATGATGTGCAAAACGCATGTAATCATATTTTCCTATGCAAACGGATTCTGCCCGAATTAATCCAATTAATCAAGACTGTCAGTACCAGCGCAGATGCCAATCTTAAACCTGTCAAGATTAGGAAAATTATTTTCAAATTATTATGAAGACAGATATCGTATGGTATTAAAATATCGCGTTGTTAGAATACATATAAATGGAGATTAAAATAATTTGATAAGCCCTGAATATATATATGAATAATTCTAAATTCATTGCAAGTTTTTTTCATAATAATTTTAAACAGTCTCAATAATTATTTTGGCACGATTACGATAACTATTATTTGAAGGGTCGTTTCTCAAGGCATTTTTGACGAGAAACACGGGAAAAATAGTAAAAAAGATTTTTGACCAATAGTTTCCGAGATATGCGATATATGCGAGATATGATTTAAAGTTTCACAGTTTTAATGCTTTTTTTTGTTATAAAATAAGGAAAAATAAAGTTTGCATTTGTGTAAAGCAGATATGAAAAAAGTGTCTGTTTACATTTTCAAGGACGAAGCTCCTTGGGATCTTACACTTTCCACACAAATCGAGGTTCAACTCAAATCTTTGTATTGATAAGTGTTGTTTATATAACTTTTTCGTAAATATAAAGTGGAAAGTTGTGAATCCATGTGCAATCTCATTTTGCACTAAAAATTATATACGTGGAAACAGTATGTTTCGCTTCCCCTATGGGGGAGGGTCCACTACCATTAAAATTAGACACATTCAGATTGAACCTCGCTTTGCGTGGAAAATTGTAAACTCATGTAGAACCACATTTTGCGTGAAAAGTATATGCGTGGAGGCAGAGTATGTTCCCTCCTCCCTCCTCCCTCCCCCCTTCCCCCCTTCCCCCCTCTTTGGGAGGACTCGAAAAAAATTAGACACATAGATTTTCGTTGAACCTTGCTTCGCATGAAAAAACGGTTTGTTTCTGGAAATGTAAACACTTTTTCCACGTCTGCTTTACACAAGTACAACGTACAACAAGCTTAATTTTTCTTATTTTATAACCGAAAATGCATTAAGACATGTGAAACTTTCGAACGACCTTTCAAATAAGGGGCGGTAATTAATCGTAATCGCCCCATTATTTTATTCGTATTAATAAAATTGTCGCATGTGAATCTAAAATTGGAATATTAAATTCTTGCACAAATCTAGTTAAAATTTTGTTGAATAAATTTTTGTCGTAAACTCATTGAGCAATTTTGATTCAATCTTTTTTTTTATTATGTTTCTTATTGTGTCAAACAAAAATGGAACGTAGAATGTTTAACACAAAAATAATAAATTGAGATAGATCGTTTTTCGGTTATCGAGGATTCGATCTTTTGTATAACAGCACTTAGATAAGCTATTAGCAATATTGGATGGATGATGTACAAGAAAAACTAAAAATAATAAAGTAAAAATGTCAAAGGAAATACAGAGAGAAAGAGAGAGAGGGGGGGGGAGTGCCGGGGGGGAATGGCGCTCTCGTAACGCTCGGCATTTTTTATCCCTTCAGTCGTCTCGCTCTCGAAATAATTTCGTACAAAGCGGGAGAGATGTTCCCAATTACGTATTTCCTCGATCGCAGATAACAGTATCTACTTCATTCTTCGTTCTTGTTTGCATGAGGATTGAAGGTAACGAACGCGAAGTTCATTGTCTGCGACCTTATTCGAGTGCATAGGCAATCTCTCTCGCACGCGTGTTTGCGAGCGAATATAGGCCCCCGTCGATTAACTGGAATACAACACGCAATTTCTATCCTAGACCTTGACGAAGGTTCGTCACGTTATCGCGCGAGATCCGCAGACGCGAATTGATCGCGATCCCACTTGCCGGTTCACGTTGTCGCAATGCAATATTCAAATCCGATTACCAACAGCGGCATTTATTCCGCGTAACACGCCATGCGAATGTGCGCAGTTCTTTCGTGTTATATATGTATGTCGTATAGATCTATTAAATTTGTAATACTTTCGAAGAATTCTTTTATTTGTCATTATTTATTGTGAAAAACGAGCCTTCGATAAAGCCTACGATGAATTTTCGCATGCAATAACTTGCGAACTCTAAAATATTATATGTAAGAGAAAAATGGTGCCGATACTTTAGCTCAGAGTTTCAAACTTTTCTCATTGCAATCGAAGAATCTGAATCCTGTCATAAAATTTTTCCCTCCATCAAATTTACATCCCCAACTCTTTAAGAAACTTAGAGATTTCTTATTCCCGGAAATTCAGCGGAAATTTCCAATTTAAATAAGAAATTTATTCCTAAACATTCTGTATACGTTTGTTGTATAATCTACCGCTGGACGCGAAGAAGATTCAGATTGAATCGTGCAGAGGAAAACCGACACGTAGGGATGCGACTATAGTATATGCGATGCAAATGACGACGTACATAATCGCGATTCGATCTCGACGAGATCGATTGTTTTCTATTCCAATCGTGGCGCCACCAAGGGCGTGACGCTGATAATCCATCGCGTTGTCGTCGTCGTCTTCGACCAAGTTAGACCCTGAACTGGAAACGAGGTTCATTGTCTATGACCTTACTGTACGCTTGTTGTGTGCAGCAATCGTCTTATTCGTGGATGCGGTGGAGGCCTCGATTGTTAATTGGCGGCCAGCATGCGATCCGCCTACGCCTTTCTTTGGGGGTGCAGAGATTCGAGGATCAAAGGGCGGTTGAGAAGCCTTCTCAAAGCTTTGATTATGGTCGCGTGACTCCATGCAGGATTCACCTTGTTCTCGAGCGGATGTCAAAAAATTCTCATTTGGAGACCTAGCCTTCTAACTTGTCTACTTTTAAACGTCTCTGGGAATAAATTAACTTTATATTAACAACGGTGTCAGCATTCGGCAAAGCTTTTTGATTAATTGTCAAAATTAATTGACTAATATTAATTAATAACTGTCGATATTAATTAATTCGAAGCCAGATATTGTAGTTTGAATATATCTGAAACAATTCTTTTCTTTCTTGGTAGAGTATTGGATATGATGCAGACGGAAATAATAGGAAATTTATGCCTGGGTGCATAGTAATAAAAGATCCGTTTCATACGCAGACGGAAGCTTCGAGTGAACGAAGGTGAAGGATTGATTTAAACGAATGCGTTAAAATCATGAGAATGGTTTTATATTAATCCAATCCCATCATTCATTTCGGGACATCAATCATGTATAATTACTAGTTACTCACTCTACTAGAAGCGATAACGAAGAATGGCTAAATTAAACGAACATATAAAATTATCGAAAGCTTGACCGGGATTGAGCGGTACAAATTACTACCAATATTAATTTATAACGATCGTTGCTTTTCTCTCTTTGCGTATTATCAATTTATAATTAAATTGCACCGAAATATTAAGCTGTTGCTTTCAGCGCTAATAAATTTTTTTATCATTTACATAAATATTGTGTGTTGATTACTGATACTGCACAACTTGATATTTATTGTGTCTCAAAATTTAAAAAGATAAAGTTAAAAAAAGCATATATATAAATTGAATAAACTGATTTCTTTTTCAGAATTAAAATAAAAATGCTAATACCAGTTTTGCGTTTTTTTATAATAAATAAATAAGACAGAAATAAGACTACATTTATTTAAATGCTTGGGGGAGTTGCAATTTGTTTTTTTTTTTCCAAGATCTTTGTTTGTCGCAAAAGAGGAAACACTTTGGTAATTATATCAATTACATATAAACATTAATGATTGTGCACAAAGTTTGCTTTACAAAGTGAAATAGATAATCAAATCGTAATTACACGGGACGATTAAGTAGGCAGCAAATGTTGTGGATTGCAATTTTTGCTTTGGCTGAAGCACATCGTCAAGCAAGAAGAAGCTAGAGTTGCAATTAGCGAACGAAGCATCGTTAAATCAAGAGCTACCTACGCGATATACGCACAGTGACTACATATGTCATATTATGGGACTAATTTTTCCGTAGGGAAGGAAAAGGGAGGACGTAATATCGCCGCATTTGCACTGAGATATCAAATCTCATTCGCGGACATTTTCCGGGAACGAGTTATTTCAACGTTCATTTCAATTTTGTCATAATTTTATTTCCGTCTGACATTTTTTTTTTTTAGACTAATTTAAAAAATGTGAAGAAATACATTTTTAATAGAAAGGTCATAAAAAAAAACAAATATATCACATATTAATTCTTTTATATCACATATAATAATCTCTTAATTAAAAATAATATTAAACAATAAATATTTTTTAATAATTATGCGTATTATTTTATAATAAAGATGCATATTAAGACAGATTTTTCTGATTTCAATCTAATCTTGACATATGTTACCAAAACATGGCCCTGAATAACTTTCAAAAGGTTTTAGCCATTGCTTGTTGTTTATTAAAAAATTATTAACAAAATAAGTTTAATGAATGAAACGTAATTTTTTAACACCATGTACATTTAAGAAGGAATATATTTGATGGAATAACAATACTCAATGCATAGTAATCATAAAACTTTCAATATACTGTATTTGTTTATATTTTTTATAAGTAAATCTACAAATACATATTAAAAATGTGATAAATCTTTTGGCACGATCACGATAATTTTGGCTCCCTGTTTGAAAAGTCATTTCTAAAAGCAATTTTGATGACAAAAAACTCGGGAAACATAGTTAAAAATTTCCATCGTTTTTTATTAAAAAGCTATTGATAAAAGAATTTCCACGATTTACATGTGATTCTCAGACACCATTTATTTAATTATATGTAGTAAATTAAACGCGTGGCCGGAGGAAGAGCTCTACGCTTCCCCTTGCACCCTCTATCCGGAAAAAAACTAATCAACCCATATCCGAGAGGAATTATTATTCAAAATAAAGGTAACTAACAATTTCTAAATTTAAATTAGAAATTAGGTTTTGTCAGAATTTTTTGAAGCGAGAGTGCAGATAGAAGGGCGGAGCCTCTCCCCAACTCACGCTTCTACTTTATAATACATACACATGTCATATATATTGTATGTATGTGTGTACACTTCTTAATATTAATGTCAAAAAATTACGTTTTATTCGTTAAGCTCATCTTGTTAATAACTTTTTAACGAACAACGAGCGATGGCTAAAATTTTTTGAAAGTTACTCATGGCCGTGTCCTTGACAATATATGTCAAGGTCATTGAAATCGGTTGGCCCTAATATGCCTAGTTATCTATTTTATTTCGTTAGTGTATTTTTAACAAATTTAAAATTGTAAAAAATGAGCGATGTGTTAATTTTTTTCCATAGAAATACGAAATCATTTTCACGAAGAAATATCGTTCTTTCCGCACAAAAGCCCGCTGATAAGTCAACATTCTGCAATAGATTGCGGACATGAATAAAGATATAATTGTTGGTTACAATTGCTTTTTTTTCGCTTTATTTCATTAAAAATCGTAGCCTCTGGTTCTCCGGAGGTTAACAGGTGCGCTAGCCCGACTCGGATTCAGCGAATGGACCGCGTCGACAGTTTGCCTTGCCAAATGGCAGCGGAACACGTTAAACAACCCGCAGGCCGTATTTGGCACGTACACCGATATATCCGACGTAGCCGATATATATGCTACGTTGCATAGATATACATGTACATACATACGCGTGTGTATCTAACGTATCTACAGTCGGAGAGAGAGCTTAACTCTCTCGCCGTTAGCGAATCGAGCAGTGGGGTGGCAGAATGGGTGACGGGCGGATGGGTGAGTGGGTCGGTCGCTGGCGGGTGGTGGCCTACCTCTAGTCGGGTAGTAGTAGGTGCGCACCCTACGCGGCTACCAGGTGAGTGGGGCAGAGGCCAACCCCTGAGACACTCGACGCGAAACGCGAAAAACCACTTGTGCGTGTGTCGATCCTGCTCGTCGCGTCGTCATTTCTAATCGCTCGTCTGATAATCCGCTTTTTGGTTTTCGTCGCGTTATAACGTCGCGATACCCTCTTCAAGGAGAGAGGTAAAACGCTCTCTCTGTGTCTGACTCTGACTCTGTCTTCTCTAACTCTTTCTGCCTTTGTCTCGCCCGGGACGCTCTCGCAAGTTGTCCCGCCCGAGGGCGACATTCACTGGATCGAAAGGTGATCTATGCCGGTTGCGAGCGAATATAGATCGTCGTGAGGTGTAAAGCGTCGAGACAACGTGAGACAGAACGGAGTGTGTGTTTCAACTGGTCGCGAGGAAAAACAATAATATTCAATTGTTTCCGATTGTGACGCGAAGGTGATTTTTGACTTTTTTCTCCGATAAAAAATCGAATGTCTCATTCGATATCGGCAGAAAAATGTTTCGAATGGGTCGAATATCTTGGCGGGTAAAAGTGTAGAAATTTGTAGAGTAAAATGCAAAATGATGTAAGTTTGACAGAAAAAAATTTTTATAGTAAAGCTATAAGAAAATTTCATATATTAGATAATACATTATGATGAACCTAATCATTGATAAGTAAGTATGAAAACAGAAATATATATGTGTATATTGTGCATATGTATATAAATCTTATTATACTGAAGAAAATATAAAAATATAAAAATGGGGGAGAAATGGTTAACAATTTTAAATATATACTTAAATTTACTTGCACAAATTATATTCTAGAGAAAATATAAAAATATAAATGAAATATGAGAGGACATATTATAAGAGAAAAAAAGTATAAGAAGATTAATTAATAAAATTGGATAAAGTAGAAAATATACGAAAGTATGAAAAATGTTCTTGGCATCTAAATATTTTGCATTTTTAGTCTACATTTTATCGTAAAGAGGCACGCACAAAATTTTCTATATTTTACATCAATCATTTTTTTGCATCATTTTTAACGATTTTCATAGAGCGATAATTATTAAATGGAAGACTGCCTTTTTGCGATGATTTTCTTTCCGGCCAGGATTATCGACATATCCTTATGATGGATTATAATATTGAATAGATTATAACATCATCAGGAGTGCATTATAAGATATGCTTTTATATCAAAATCTGATTATTTTCATTCAAAGTGTAATTATTTTTTATGTTATCACGATTAAGAAAAATTGCATGATTTTTATGGATCATTGACAAAAATGAGTCTTTATCGATCAAATACCTTTGAAAGATATTCCTAAAAAGCTTACATAAAATGATTCAATTTTCAACCGAGAAGATCATGCACGTCATAAGTAGAAAAAGTTGTGTAAAAACTCTTGAGCTATTCTCTGATATTTTTGAATGACCAATTATGTCAACCGAAATTCGATCCAAGCAGAAAGGTCGAAACGATCCTTGGAAGGTCACGTGATGTCGAAAGCAGAAAAGACAGCGGCTTCATTGATCCATTTTCAGCCTATCCGGGTACAACTAGGCCGCCTTTCCAGGATCCTCGACAGACGATCTGTTATAGATCCTAACGAGAAGTTTGGAAATCATCTCGAATATTTTGCGAATTCCAAAACTCCATTATAAGATAGATCATTTGTTTGCAACGGAAAGATGATTCGC
>JBCAUJ010000011.1:7899725-7905993 GCA_038406275.1 Cataglyphis albicans
CAACCCAATATAATGTAGAAGATTCTAAGTTTGAATATTATGAGAAATAGGAATATCTCTTAAAGGATACTTAAACTTTTAACATTAAATGCTAGTTGTTTGATTTTTCCGATTTATTGCCGATCGATGGACAGATTTTTGGAGTCGAATTTGTCTGACTATATATCTTTTTACTGGATCGCGTAAATGTTTCCAGAAATTAATCGATCAATTCTTGTATAATTTTTCGTGTTTTAAGATCGAAGTTCTGCTGAGAATTTAATCCGGGGTCACTCCACGACGAATCAGAAGGGAAAAAAGCAAAAATCTTTTTTAGTTGAGATTCTTTTTGCCTTTCTCTCATTTTTTTTTTTTTTTTACGAAAACCGCGCCGGCACAAAAATAGAAACTGTCACTCGATAAATTGATACCGCTTTGCTGAGAGTACTGTTTGAGGAAATTGTGGATGTATAATAAAGTATTATTTCCTCATTGTGCGTCTGTGCACGTGTGAAAGTACAATCTACGTGAGCTGCAACAGAACATCATGAGTGCTTCCGGCGCGATTCCTCTGATTCTGGCGAAGAAGGAGCAGATCGTCGAAGGCAAGTAACTGCTCTTGTTTCTTTTTTTTATTCTATGATAAGTTATTAACCCTTGAGGGAGAAGGAGGGACTATCGTGGAGGCGATAGTCCCTTTATTCGACGAAGCTAATCTTGTCAGAAACGTCTTGTACGGATTACATTGTCAAAAGTTCATCATTTTATTATTATTATTATTATTATGATTATTAAGTTAATAGAATAATTCTTATGATATTAATAATTATTAATGCAAGTTTATCAAGGACATCTATCAATGTATCGATGTATGATTTATTCAGCAAAATCAATTTTGTCTAAAATTTTTGACAATGACAAATTGTCGAAAATCCGTCATTAATATATTTATCTAAGCGATTGATAACCGATCAAAGTATTAATAAATATTGACGCAAGTCATTGATATGGCAATTTTTTCCCCCTTTTTTTATACCTGTTTGTGTCGATGATGCGCGATAATAGCGTAATCTTGAAGTTAACGATTAGATAATTCTAAGAGAGCGTGGTTATTATTACGCTCGCGTATATTTAACGTATGCAAATTCCGCATAATGCGGCGTGAAACGCTTTGTAATAGACGCGTGATCCTTGAGAGGAAAATAGACGGTCTTTAAATAGATTGAACACTAGATATGAATTTTGCATCGCGTTGCTGTTCATGAATTGTTTGTAGAAATAATCGATGCGGTGTGCTACGATATGTTAATCGCGACTTAAAATATACCGCGGAAAGAAAGGTCGAATCAATTAAATGCGAAAAAATTAAGTGCCTGCTGAAGAAACAATAATCTAAATTGCACATTCTGTTTCGGAAAAAATTTCCTTTCCTATATATTGTTCAGTTTTGAAATAATTTCCTCTTTTTTTTTATACGAACAAAGAGAACCAGGGAGAAAATGAATAATCAAATTCTCCGAGGTATGTGAAAATTGGGAAAAAACTTTAAAGAAGATTTTATCTTTGAAATAATTGCCAAAGTTCACTGGAGTTTCAAAAATTGATATCGATTGGCACGGCGACGTAGAGGAATCCCTTAATTGCGTAATACGTTGATCGATGTATAGCGAGCGATTAATCGATCTATATCGGTGACGTGCGGAAGCGAGGCTTGTAATCGGTTTGACATTAATTGAATTTCCGGGACGATGCGTTTTTTTCCATTATTTTCTCCATAGCTCAAGCTGAATTTGGCACAAGGAGGTCGTTTTGCGTCGCCTTCTCGCGCGTCTTTATCGCACACCTGCAACGGAAAATCCCGCTCGCTCGCGATGATTGCTCTGTCTATTCTTATCCACCTGGATTTCTCGGTTTACCTCACGTGCACGTGATGCCAAGAATGGCGAATCCAAAGATAAGGATCAGCGATAGGATGAACGGGCTTACGGAGGAAGGAAATATTCGTCATTTTCTCTCTAACAATAAGATCAAACAGCCAAAATAATAACTTTGGCACAAGTAACGACAATAGTTGGAATGTTGATTTATCCAGCGATCTATCGAATATTCGATATGCGAACGCGAAGACTTTCCACGTGGATGGATTCAAATATCCTTTATATATTTAACTCAATGGTTATATATAGTATCTATTCGGTTTCAGGCAAACTTACACCACTGTTATATTAAATTTCATAAAAATATACATATTCTTAGAAATAAATTTTATTTTGCAGAAGTTTTTATTTAAAAATAATTATTAAATTTCTCGTTGAAAGAATTCAAAAATTTTAAATGCAGCTCTTTTAAGAAATTATATCGTAATATGTTTAATTATTGTGCAGATGTCTAATGTGCTAATAATGATAACATGCGTCATAAATCGACTTAATGCATCATAATATCGATTTTACAATAAACTCAAAGATCAACGGTTACGTATGTATACAACAGATAACTAAGCTCTTATTGCGGGTACTTCGCGGCGTAAGCTCGTTTACTATCTTACGTTTCGCGTTTGGATCGGAGGTCGGAGCCGGCATTGTACGAACAACGATATGTAAATGTGGGCCATCGGGAACAATAGCGGCGAATCCCCTTGGATTAACCCTGTCCAGAAGTAACTGTCTGAATGATCTCTCGTGCGGAACAAGCGCCGTTTCGTCTTGCCGTTGAATTTTCAATTTCACCTCGTCGTTAATCTCGATTAATCCTTCTTAAATCCCTTAATAAGAAGTGTTGAAAGTTTTCTGAAAACCATATTCGAATTTATTAGAGCCGTTGATCGATACGTGCGAATAGTACGACCCACTTTTGTCGCATCAAATTTTAACGGTGCATTTGATCCTTCGACGAATTTCGTAATCGATTTTTCTTTCGCACACATTTGATGGCAAATTATTATCTCTGGCCACTATATAAAAATGTATATAAAAACGTTCGATGCGACGTTAAGTCACGCGAGAAATTATTTAATTTATATGATATCGAGTGAATTATAGTATATAAATGTAAACGAACGATTGTTTCTGAACGATTATTTTGCTTGTAAGTTTTGACATAGCAGAGTATATATTTTTCTAAGCACTCTTATATGCACTTTACGAACATTTGATGTTTTTCTTCTTCTCTTTTCTCACTTTCAATATTTTAATTAAAAGTATCTAGTCAAATGTTTCTTGAAAATTATTTAAATCAATTTTTTGAAAAATATACATACTATATAAATAATGTGCACAAAATTAATATTATATTTTTATTTTTTAAATATTTCTTATATAGTTTTTCATTTATCCTTATACTGTAAAACTTAGTATTGTTACTTAGTATTTTGCCGAGGTGAGATGATTTTTCAAAGCGGGAATATCTTTTTTCTGACTTTTTTTATAATCTATCTACACTCAAAACAAACACGCAGTTGGAAAGTTAACTTGGATGCTCGATTAAGCTTGTAATTGTTTGATAGAGCGAGCAATAAAGTGTTGTTGAACTGCGAACATCGATATTTCAACAAAATAACGAGCTTGGACAGAGAGTCGATCGAGAGCTAACTGTAAACACGTCTTATCCCGATTCTCATAGTCTGCTTGGTCTCACGGTTACGCTACTTACAATCGGACGTAAAAGCGACAATGGATGTTAAACAATACGACAGTTTATCTCTAAAGCGACCACGCTGTCACAATAGCGTCGTTGCACGATGTGTAAATGATCTCTCTTTGCAATTTTAATCGCATTGCTCGATCAGCCTTTATTATTAAAAACTTGCATCACTAAACTTGATTTAATTTTTCTACTATTCAATTCTACTCAATATAGCGGATGTCAAAACTCAAATTTTTATACTATTGAATCCGCCATATTGAATTTGACAATTTTGACGTTTGGATTCATATTTAATAACCTAAAAAACTCTTAAGTTTAAATGAACATAATTGAGTACTATTTGGTAAATCATCAATGACTTGACACATCACTCAATAAGTCTTCGGTCTAACTAAGAAAAACAAATTTTTCTTTAGAAATCACGTGGGTCTGTCAACAATGTTGCCATATATGTGTCAGACCGGGGACTTATTGAGTGATGTGTTAACAGTTAACTTCTATTTATTACTATGGACATCACCGTAAACGATACCAAAAATTCCTTTTGAGGGTTCAAAGTCCTGGCAACATACTTTATTTTCATTGCAATAAAACTTCTTCAGCATATCATCTATTGTAGTTATAATACAAAGTTCGTGAAAACAGCCCTTATTCTTTGCAACTTTAATTGCAAATTTTTCAAAATTCTGACATGATGGAGCGATTTCAAAATCGAATTCGTATTTAGCGCCCAAAAACTTATAAGAAACGACTAGTCCCGTTGCGATATTTTTTTGTTTAAGTTGTGTTACATAAAAATTGAAGACTATAATAGTAACTTATATTTGTGTTTCACAAATATTTTATATAATTCCAAAAAGACGATAGAAAGAAAAGAGACACAGTGAAGAAAAGATATTAATATATCAAGTTAATTACTATTATAGGAAATATTCAATAACATGATTTGGTGATGCATTATGGATCAAGCCTCATCAAGAGCACCTTGCCTTTTCTTTTTTTGTCAAAATTTTCTAAATTCAGCTTTTTTCAAAAGATATACGTTCACAGCTTCGCAAGCGCCTTTCCGCGCATTTTTCAACACAGTAGCAGCAATTTTCAAATTGATTTCGAAGACGCTCGACGTTACGTAATATGATGAGAAGGAAGGTTATTATAGAGGGTTTTTATCTTGTTGGAGAAATTCTCAACGACTCGCAAATATGATCGCGTAACTCGACAAATGAAAATCAATTGTCGTTGATACAAGAAATATATTTAAAAAAAATACAGTCTTTTTAGTGTTGTTTTACAGCGGGAATACGAATATAGATAAATAAATAGTGAAAGACAATTACGAAAGTGTGAAAAGAATACGTTGAGAAGCAGATATTGATAGAAAATATCTCTGTAAATGATATTAAATTGCTTTTACTGTATATTATTGAAATTCATAAATCACTTTTTTCTATTTATTAATAAAATAAAAAAAAATCATAAAATAATTGCATGTGGAAAGAATAACGAAATCGTTAGCAATATTGTTGAACGCTTTGTATTCTAGACATTTTTTTTACGAGCAAAAATAAACATTTGTTTTCACGCAACTGTTTATCCATGCCTCGTAAAAAGCGACGATAGAAATATACAGTGAATATTTGTATGAAGCAATGACGAGCGTTTCAACTCTTTTTATTATCGCAATGGCAATCTTGAAGTCAGCAATTAGCGGTGCCATTACGAGGCGTTCAATCGTTAAACGGATCATGGCATCCCTAGAGATATAACGAGTTTCGAATGTTCTCGTTACAACTCGATATCCTCTTCTGTATTTTATGTAGCTCCTACTTGAAAATCAGCCTTTAATTACAGTTTTTTCAAAAGTCGCGATTTTCTGAACGTTTATTTTTGAACGAAATTTATTGAAGTTGTAGAATTGATGCTCAGAATACATATCACATGTTGGCGATTTTTTTCTGAACGGAACGTTGAAAACGAGATCGTTAACGAACAAGTAAAGATTTGCTCGTGACACTCAAGATCTTGGCCTCGTTATATTGCAGCTTCGCAAGTTTCACGTGGGACTCGTGGGCGGAACGAGAGAAGCCCGATGTACATGAAGAATGCAATCAAGGGTGGTCCAATAAAATAGCCATTTACGATTCTTGTTTACGAAATATTTAAGCATGTCAAGTAGAAAGTAGAAATTATCTTGTCAAGGAAAAAGTAAAGATTGATCTTGAATGAAACAAATATAGCAGCAATATTTTTATTTCGATAAAGCGATCTAAAAAAAAAAGAAATAATTCTTTTCTATCTAAATATAAAAACAAATTGTGTATATAAAAAAATATTAAAACAATTCCGAATGCTTGTTCTCTGTCAACATTGATAACAGTTGAGTAATATAAGAGCGACAGATGCGCGCGGCGATTTATCTGCCGATTTGAAATCCGTGACAATTGTTTCTGATGGTAGAAAGAGACTGGACGAGACGACGGCGAGTAGAAATTAATTGAAAACGTAAATCCGTCGCATATACCTGTGTGCTGGATATAGATCTGTGTAATGCATATATAAAGAGGAAAAGAGAGAGAGAGAGAGAGAGAGAGAGAGAGAGAGAGAGAGAGAGAGAGAGAGAGAGAGAGAGAAAGAGAGAAAGAGA
>JBCAUJ010000011.1:7909705-7919720 GCA_038406275.1 Cataglyphis albicans
AAGAAGAAAAGTCTTAAAAACATATGTTTTAAACTGTTTCTTTTCAAAATATAGGGTATCAAAGTTATATATATATATATATATAATTTAATACAGTGTGCAAAGAAAATGAGAATTTCGAAAATCTAGAAAACGTTTGAAGATATTTTATTCAAACTTGGCATGCGTGGTATTAATGTATTATTTATAAACATTTTTTTAATTAAAAAACGTATATAATTACCCATATTCCTGATAAATTAAAAAATGTTTCATCGGTACTGTAAAAAAGAAAAAAAGTTTCATTGATAATGTTTCATCACATTTCTTAATATCACTTTTGTATGTATTACATTATGTATGTAATAATAAAAAAAATCATATAACTTATATAATATGTATATAATAATATATAATGTACATAATAATAAAAAAATGTATAATATATATAATAAAAAGTATGTAGTAATATCATATTAATACTACACATACCAAATTTGAATAAAATATTTTTAATGTTTTCCAGATTTTTGAAAATTTTATTTTTTTTGCACAACTTTGACACTGTGTGTTTTGAAAACAAAGCTTAGGACACACTGTTTATGAGACCTTTTCTTCTTAAAATAAGCCAAGAAATATCCTCTTCAAGTTTGTGTACTTACTTAGGTAACACCCTGTATATACAAGGTAGCTGACAATAATCATCCGTAATATACAGATAGAAGGGAATAAATCAAGCAGGAAAGTCCTTTACCATTGTTTTGTATAACGCTTAATAAAAGAATTATTATTGAATAAAGTCTGGCCAATCATCTGTGACAGTGAACGCTCACGTACACCACAGGCGCGCGACTCACTTATATACGACCGGCTAAAGATCAGTAATAATTGGCCAGACTTTATTCAATAATTCTTTTATTAAGCGTTGTACAGAAAAATGGTTAAGGACTTTCCTGCTTGGTTTAATCCGCTCTATACACATTACGGGTAGAGCAATTATTATCAGACACTCTGTATATTGAGTAAAATTTTATAATTTTTTTTTTACAAATGTGTGTGTGTGTGCGTGCGTACGCGCGCGCGCGTGTGTGTAATAAAATATACGACAAATATTTTTAAATATATACATATGATTTGTAAAAATAATATCTCCAAATTGGACAATTTATTTTTTTAAGATATAGTTGCATGAAGAAGACACTATTTTCTCGAGCTAAATCCTTAATTTAGGGAAATTCTTGCCTACTGATCTTTGTGTTTCCCATTCGCACGCTCCAATTCTCTCTCCGGTTTGTCCCACACCATTGTTTTTCCTTATGTTCTATCGTCCAGGGACTCCACTGCCTATCTTCGTTGCCTCCATTCGATTGATCGTTTACCTCTGCGAGCGTTGCGATTACAGTTATTGGTACAAAGCGTTTGATGCGCGTGCGGAAAAGCAAAATGGGTGAATACCTCTTCATCCTTTGATCGCATCATTGCCTTTAGCCTTTTCTGATCTTCTCTACGTCATGTGCAAATTGACGTTCGCACGATCATGCTTCGTTGAATTACGTAAAATCTGCGTTGAGCATTATTTTTTGTTGAAAGCAGTTCTGATTCAACTGGACATAATTGGAAATGTCAAAAATTGGGTATTTTCCTTTAAATGTCAAATTCCCATCAGTTAGCTCGATCTCAATTTATCTTATTTGGAATATTGAATCTCCGCTATTTACAATATACTTGTACATCCTTTCTTTTTTGAAATAACTTTATATGAAGCAGGAAGATATTTATTGTAAAATGTTTCTCTATCAAAGTATTTTTATTTTTACCAGTATTTTTTTATAACTCGTAGAACTATACATCTTTTTAATACTGACAATTACTAATGAGAAAAAATGAGATGCTAACTTCACACAGCATCTCATTTTTTCTCATCAGTAATTGTCAGTATTAAAAAGATGTATAGTTCTAGACGAATTCTAAAAAGAGCCTTTTAAAAGCAAAAAATATTAATTAAGATGAAATAAAAATAAGCGGATCCCTATATATATAAATCTAGAAATGAGATGCCGCTCGATTTCTGAGAGTTCTGTTTATTCTAAAGCCATTCCGATATAGTTTTCAACATATTAATGCATTTTTCAAAGAATTGTAATTGTTAGAAACATTAGATATTTTTTAAATATTTTATTTTGTCTAAAAGAAACGTATCTATCGAGAATATCGAGGTGAAACGTCGATTTTCGAAGATTTTGTTTATTCAAAAGCAGTTCTCGTATAATTCTGGACACGTACATTGTCCTTTTAGAGAATTCTAATGATAAAAACAATTAGAAATTTTTTAAAATAATTATTTTGCCCCCAAAACGCATATTTTCGAGTATATCGAGAATTTATATATTTATATATTTAAAAAAAAAATTCTTTAATATATTTTTTAATATATTTTTTAATATATACTTTTTATGTATTTTTTAAAAATTGGGTAAACCTTTATGTATAAAATATAGGATACATCTACTTTAACGCTGTTGTCTATCTCATGACATGACTCAAGTAAACACGTTCGAAATAATTAACAGCGCGTATAATTATTGTCGGCGTTTTATTTAGATCAGCGAGCTTTGATCGTTGCACAGCGATTAACGCGCGAATAGCAGGAAGCATAATAGTCGGATATATTCTCATGAAAGTCGAAAATCGATAAGCGCAATTATAATAAGCGTTTGTCTCGGTGTACGTCATAAATATCCATTTGCATTCAAAGAATGCGTACCGGTCAATATTTACTATATCACTCTGAATCAAGTTTTCTTTGAAGATTAGCAATTATGGTTAATCGATTAATCAGCAGCAGATATACTGTAAAGAAAGCTGCAAAATATCTACTGATATCAATCCTTTAATTTAGTATACACGCACGCACGCACGCACGCACGCACGCACGCACGCGCACACGCGCGCACGCGCATGGAATAAAATAAAAAAGGTTTTAAAACTTAAAATCTTTACTTTTGAAAGGTCACGAATGTTTTTGAAGTTTTATAGAAAATTACGAGCTGAAAAAATGGGACATTTTTTTCTCACTCTGTGTGTCTGTCACAAATGTCCAAAAAAATTATTTAAAAAAATACTGGCGTTAGCGTTATCCAAAGCGTATCACGAGAAAGAGCGAATTTTTCCAAATTTTGATGAAAAAAAAAAAATTAAAAAGAATTTTTTGTTTTGCCTGACACGCAGTAAAGATAACATAGTATCAGTACATTGAAAATCAATTTTTTTATCGTCAATTATTTTGCATTTTTTTTTTTTTTTTTCATTAAAATTAAGCAACTTCTCATATACTTTACTCCATAAAATCATAGTGGCCATCATAAAAAAATTCTCATAATTATTTCGCAAATTTTTTTCAAATTCAATACTTCAAGTATTAAAAAAAGTAAAGAAAACATTTTTCTGTTGTCCCACACAATTGTTTTTGGGTTAAAATGAAAAAGAGGAAAATGCGAATTTTTCATTTTTATCCATCATGTCATACATTACTTAAATTTATATATTTTATAGGAAAAAGACTAAAAAAATTTTGTTAGCAACTCAATATATCCGAAGAAGATTACATCAGACATTCTAAACCTTTTTGACTTTTTCCTCAAATCTATCCTCATATTCGCCACTATAGATTTTTCGGCGATGTCTTTGAAGTCGACTAAAATTATTCACGGACGGATATTATCGACGTCCATCAAAATCATCGAGCGTCATTCAACATTAAACCACGCTAGACGATTCGCACGCTTATTCCGTCAAATATTTAGCTCTGTCGTGGGAGAGAGGGCGGCATACCTTCTGTCGAATTTCGTGACATTCTTGGAACAACGCCGGGATCCACCGCGTGCATGAAAAATTAAACAATACTGATTTACGAGCACTCCTCGCGTTTCTATCAATTTAATATCACGCGAAAATCTTCTATCTTTTTCTCCTCGCTTAGGAAACACACCGAACAAGCGAAACGTCTCTCGCGCATCGTATTTCTTTATTGAATTATTCAGAGTAGCTTCGGCCTTTATCGTAATTGCATTTCCCTTTAGCTCCACGACGGTACACTGAATTAATTATAAATACAATTGGCAATATAAAGCGAATAAATACATTCTCGCGTATAAATATTTTCTTTATATTAGTATAGATGTTTATATACATATAGAGGATGAATAAAATTGAGAATCGTTTAACACAATTTATTTTAAATTGTATAATTTATTTTCAATAATTACAAAATCAAATTTATGTATATATGCTGGCTGCATATTTTTTTATTTTGAATCGATTAGATAACATATTTTCAGTTTCTTCAGTAAATTTTATCACTCGAAACATATTGATTATGGTTACATAATCACTTATTTCCGCTGATCGAAGAGAGTAGAGATATGTTGTAGGATTACATTTAGAAGCACATCGGGCAATAACTTTATACCTCGCAGCATTACGTGATTGCAATTAAGTTTTCACTTGCCAAGTTCGACTTCGCGTAATTGGAATGTTGAGTTCCATGTTGAATTGCTAGATTTGCCAAGTAAGCCTTTGCACACACGATATTCCGTATAATCGAAAAGCTGAAAGTGGAATTGTTTCGAAAAAAAAAATAATTTTCTTATATATTAAACCTTGAAGATATACGAACTTTTGAATTAAATGACAAATTCCGAAATTGAAAATAATGGAACAATTAAGCTATCGAAATTATCTGGCTTATTTCTCTTTCATTTAATGAGATTAATACAAAGATTATACTCCCGTTCCTCTTCACACGCTTGTTTGAACATGACGCAATATTGTGGATAATTTGGGATGAATAATAATAATTCATTTTTAGGGCGTTGTCTTGCCCATCTGATTTCACGATGCGACTTCGTTTCTCTTTCAAATTTTGTGTGTGATCGCAATTATTTTATATTATTATTCCTGAATTATATTCGTTAGTTTGCTATGTTATTTTCTCTTTTATTATTATACCTTATTAATCTGAAAAAAACATATCAGCGTGTACATAAATTAAGAAAGATCTTTACCGAGCTTGCATGACCTATAAGAAACAGCCAATTAATCCGTTTTATCGATCGTTTGAAACTGTTTACTGTCAACATTAATAATATCAAGTAACAACATGTCAACACAAAAGCATAATTGCGCATGTCATTTTTATTTCCCGATGAGTAGAAAATGATCGTTAATAAAGTGATTGTTAATGTGAAATACAAGTTATACGGTATGCGCATAAATTTTGGAAAGTGCCTCGTTAATAAATAATTGAGAGAGAAAGAGAAAGAAAAAAAGAATATAGGTAATGACAAAAATTTACATAAATATGCATAAAAGATCACACATCACCGATTAGTCGCTTAGATATGATGTAGGGGGAAGTGCTCTGATTGATTCTCCGCAAGAATCAAGTAACGATCGGCACTGGTTTAGAAGATGTAACAAATTAAAGTTTCACAATTTTGTTTATATTGTGTTTGCGAAGAAGATCAGACGTGGAAACAGAGTTTGTTTACATTTCCAGGGACAAAGCTGCTTGGGTTTGTTCAGTTTACACGCAAAGCGAGGTTCAACGCAAACCTATGTGTCTAGTTTTTTAATAGTGAAGCTCCCTCTCAGGTGGGACGAAACATACTGCATCCACGCATATATTTTTTAACGCGAAGTAAGGTTCTACCAGGGCTGGGCGAAATGCTTTACGAATTGCATTAAAAATCTCAAATATAAAATACTTAAAAAAATATATTTAAAATGCAAAATGTAAAATGAGCTTTTTGAATCTATTTTAAATGTAAAATGGGTACATAGGTATTTTAAATGCTTTTCAAATGCAAAATGACTTTTCCTTTTATATGTAATTTATTGAAGTATTCATACATTTTATTTGATAATTTGATAATTTTGTTCTCGAAAGTTAAAGAACAAGTGATACTCACGAACGTTAAGTTCAATGTGGCTATAAAAGAAATTGTGTTTTGGCCAATCACGGGACTTGGTTCCTTTTATACGCTTAGAAAATTTATCACATTTATCTATTTTAAATAGTTAAATGTATAGATTTGTTATTTTAAATGTAAAATGGAAATGCTTTTCCAAAAATCATTTAAAATACAAAATGCAAAATGACATTTTCATTTTAAATACATATTTAAAATGAAACCATTTCAAATATTATCCAGCCCTGGGTTCTACATGGATTTACAATTTTTCATGCAAATCAAGATCCAACTCAAATCTTTGTATTGATAAGTACTGTCTTATATAATTTTTTGGTAAATATGCATGAAGTAGAAAGTTGTAAATCTACGTGGAACCTCACTTCGTATTAAAAAATATATGGGAGGTAGTGGAGGTAGTGTGTTCTGTCCCTCCCCCTTACGGGGAGGGAGGACTCTACTATCAAAAAACAAGACACAGGTTTGCGTTGAACTTTATTTTGCGTGGAGTAACAATAAATAAAATCGTTTTTTTAATTTTTTTTTAAGGTCGTAAACAGACTATTACTACGTACATAAACACGACTGTTTTTAATAACAGTTAATATCTAAGGTAATACCTAAAGAAAAGTATTAAAATTGTGAATCTTTAATTTATTATTACTTCAAAATCAATGCAAATTTATGCTGCTGACTTCTACTTGATTCTTGCCGAGAATTACTCAGAACACTTCCCCCTACAACATATCTAAGTGACGATTAAATCGGTGAGGTGTGACCTTTTATGCATTTTATTTATCGCAACTATTAATTGCAATGACATTAAAAAAAAGATGTGTAAAATTTTTATAGTAATTTTTCGAAATAGAGAAAGAATTGAATGTTTATTGATATCAATAACATACACTTTTTTTTTTCTTTGAAAGATTTTTTTTCGAAGATTCTTGTTTGGTGATTGCACTTATATGAGTACACCTGCATTACGTAGGGATTCTATTTCATAAACATACATTTTTGGAGTGGAACTGTATTGTTAGTGCATAATATCTGCTTAATCTATGGAGGAATTGTGAGATTAAACGCATATATTGTCCTAATACTTGGATGGAAAGTATATGACTCGAAGTCTCCTGATGCTCGCTTTTTATCTGTGAGCATCGAGACGCACCGGGAACAAGCGATAAACCTTTTGATATGGATATGGTAATCTCCTTAAAATGTGGATCGCGCGCGCACGTCGTCGCGGGATCACCCTGCATCCGGGATATGTATCGGATATGCACCGCGTGGTAGTAAAGTATATATACATGGATTGGAGACGCAGACTCCGCTGTATCGATCTGCCGCTTAGAACAGAGACGCGAACAGCGGTCGAGGTTGTCGCCGACGCAGACAGCCGACGGATCGAGCTATTTGCTATCTTTAGATGAGTAAATCCTTCAAACGAGTTATTTGACAGCGATTTACTCAAGAGATATCTTAACCGTATCGACAAAATGAACCACAGTTCCAAAGAATAGTCCACTTGAAAAATTACAACATTATGACGTCATCTAGAATTTTTTGTGATATTTTTTGGAAGGCAAAAAATGGAAAATTATTTTTAAATTATTATTTAATTAATAACTTTATATTAATTTAAAAACTGAATTAAACTTTATTAACCATTAAAGATTCAAAAAATCAATATGTGTTATAATCCTCATCATCATATTGCATTATCAAATTTAATAAAAAAGTGTTTGAATATTTCATGATCGGATTTTAGTATTGATATGACGATATAACAACGATATAACACGCGTCATATGTAGCTTTTATATTCTTTTTGTTTTTCTCGCGTTTAAATTATTTTCACGATGAAGTCGCTTTTTTTAACGACGGCGAGAGTCGTGATTTTAATCAAGACATTCTGCGAATTCCATAGATTTTTGCTTGATGCTCTCGCTGTGTGTGGATCGTGAACTGTCGCGAATTATCCTGTTAATCGGTCAATTAGGATCATTGATTGGCGATGCGTGTCGGTTTTGCGGTCGAGCAGTACTACTGTTAATTAAGATTTCATTCCCACACGATACTACACGTTAATCGTATATTTGAATTATGCATTGTGGAATATTAGGTATTACAGTTTGTTTGGTTATTACATTTTTCTCTCTCTCTCTCTTTCTCCCTCTCTCCTCCTCCTCTCTCCCTTTCTTAAACATATATGTGTAAACGTATGCGTGCGTGCGTGCATGCGTGCGTGTGTGTGTGTGTGTGTGTGTGTGTGTGTGTGTGTGTGTGTGAGTGTGAAATAAATATATCTTCAAAATTCATTTGAATAAATATGCACACAGGTTAATTTAGATAAAAATTAAGCGAGTAATATATAATTTTCTTTTTAGACTATTATTTGTTACAATTTTTTTCAACATAAAACGGATAATTAAATATTAAATTTTATTTCCGTTGAATTTAATTAATATTTATTAAAAAGCGAAATTCTGTTGTCTATCGATACTATCGAGGCTTGGAATTTTATATCGTATAAAGAATTAATGAAAATTTCTGAATTTTAATTAATTCTTTATACGATATAAACTAAATAATATGTAAATAATTTTTGCTTTTAAATTATCTTCCTATTTCTTTCCATATAGAGAGACATCCTGCATAATGTATGCGATAGAATTGCGAATTTTAACGTCATTTGATTGATCCAACACTGTCCGTGCAAATTGCCGTGAGGGAATGCTTATTAAGGACCTCGGTGCCCGATAATCCGTCCCTTGCAATTTCCAGTCGATAATTCACCGTTCGACCTTGCACATTTAAGCGACACATGCGACGAACCGTATGGCGGCAAAGTGACCGGCGATTATAATCACTGGTGTCATGGCATCGAAATTATGCGACCTTTTGACCATTTTTTAATCTTGCATTTTATTTATTTTGCAACTATTATCAGATTTATCTCTTAACTGTCTCTTCAAATTTAATGTAAAGTTGTATCAAAATTATCAAATTGATTTGAAATTCAAAATTGTTTTCTCTAAGAAATGTGATTATTTTTCTAGATTGTTAAATTTTCTAATTTTTAAACTTACTACAAAAAATTAGAAAAGTGGATAAAAATGCAAAAAAAGGTAACACACCACCAATTTTATCGTCACTTAAATATATTGTAAGGAAGGTTCTTCTAATTATAAGTAATTCCCTGCAAGAGAGAAATTTGGGAAACGACATTAGTTTAGGAAATATAAATAATAAAATGCTTCATAACTTTTGAACAGATAATGACTGTCATTTTTTTCCATAATTACCAACAATATTTCAAATAAACACATTAATAAGAGAGAGATACTAATCCCTCGTTGTCTTATTTTATCAATATAACAACACAGGGGAAGGAAAACGGTTATTTTTTCAACAAATTCATTTTCTACGCTTCAAAATATATAAAATATGTGAGGTTCCAAAAATTTTGAAAGGCTCCTATATTTACTCTGAAGATTTACTCTGAAAGTAGGTTGGGTTGGATTAGGTTAGATTTTGTTCCGGGAAGGGGCGTAGGGGAAAAGACAGAGGAGCCTCTTTCCTGTCCACGCGTAGATATCACATAAATAGTTTTTTTTTTTTTAATGAAAAGATAACAATTTATACAGTATATACATATTTTAATATCAAACTTTAATTTGTTATATCTCCAATGCCCCACAAATTTCTTGCGGGGAATTATTCAGAAAAACTTTCTCTACAATATGTATTCAAATGGCGATAAAATCGATGGTGTGTTACCTTTTATGCAGTTTTAAAAATTGTAATATGTTAACGAGAAAGAGAGAAAGAGAGAGAGAGAGAATTTTATGTAAATGTTAAAGTTAATATAAAGTACTTTTTTGAAAAAGTTACTTTTTTTCAGAAATTTTGCTTATTGCATGAAAATTGAATTCTTCCCGAAACTTAAGTTTTGATACTTAATTAATTATTCGTGTGAATCAGCAATCAACTGAACAAGCTATTGTTAACGCGCGCGCGCGTACACACACACACACACACACACACGCGCGCGCGCGCGCGAGCGA